>JAJPUD010015555.1:0-36969 GCA_023553655.1 Myrmecobius fasciatus | reverse complement strand
GTTGTTGTTGTTGTTTTAAAGTGCTTAGTACAGCACCTGGAACATTACTAGGAGCTTAAAAATATTTATTCTCTTCCTTTTAATATAAATGGAAGATTTGGACTACATAGATTTAGTATGGGTGGGGGTTTCCTGAGTCACTGAGTCCTGGGTCTCTTCATTTTATAATTGTGGAAACTGAAGTCTACACAGATGAAGTGACTTGCACCTATGTAGAAGTAGAATCTGAATCTGGGTTCTTTTTTTGCTGAATTCTCCAGAATCTTTGATCTCTCAGTTCAAGGCATTTTCTTTGGTTACTCCTCAAGCAAGAAATATTCTAGTTCCTCAGCTTCTACTCCAAGATTTATTAACTTCTTTTAAATCCCATCTAAAATGTCAACTTTTATAAAAAGGCTTTTCAATCTTTCTTAATTCTAATGCCTTCCTTCTATTCATCATATATGTCTCATTCTGTCTCTGTTTCTTTCTGTGTGTGTCTCTCTTTGTCCGTGTCTGTCTCTCTCCTTTCCTCACTTTTTCCTCCTTCTCCTCCTCTTCCTTCATCTCCTCCTTCTCCTCCTCTTCCTCCTCCTTTTCTTTCTAGTTCTCTCCTTCTTATCTTTTTTTCCTCTCAAACTCTCAAATTTTCTGCATGTATGTATGCATATACAATATTGCTATATATGCATAGCCTATTTATATATACATATATACAAATGTGTGTACATTTACTCATATATATGTTTGCATATTGACTCCTTGTTAAGTATGGGCTCCCTGAGGGCAGAGAGATTTTGCTTCTTTTTGTATCTCTATCACTTTACACAGTGCCTGACACTAGGTGCATAATAAATATTTATTTGGCCCAAGGGATTCTCCAACTACCCTTTGAGAATTATTGGTCCAGATAATCTCTAAAGTTCCTTTGAACTCTAATAGTCTGAGTCTAATGAGCCTAGGTTCATAGGAAAAGTCCAAATAAGAATTATGAAAGATTTGAGAAGGGCAAGCTCATTCCCAGCTAGGGAATCAGGGAAAGCTTCTGGCCTGTGTCAGGTAATGTAGAGTTAATCCCTGAGTTTAGTAGAGGTAAGAAGTAAGTGGAGATTTGGGGAGATGTTATTTCCAGGCATTGGAGGAAAGGCTAGGAAACTGGAGAACATCAGGATGAGATGAGGGAAGTACAAGCAGTTCAGAGTTGGGATGGGGTGGAAAGTGAAGAGGAGTATTGTTGAAAAGGAAATTGAGGATTAACCTATAGACTTATGAAACATCAGACCCTCCTCACTTTCTGCTAAATTCTCTTGTGGAAGTTTTATGACTATTGTGGAGGCAGCAAAGGGATGCTTACCTTTCAGGCTCCTAGTAGGGCAGCAAGAAATCAACCAGGAAGTGCTTCTAAATTAATAGGCAGATCATACTCTATCTTGTTGACTAGGATCAATGCACCTAAAAATCAGAATACAGGAGACCATGTGATATAAGTGGAAGGAGTATTCCATTTAGTGTCAGATAACAGATTCTAGTTCTTGCTACTGCCTACTTTAGTCAAATCACTTAACTTTCCCATCTGAAACGGACAGATCACTTTATCTCAGTTTTCCCATGTGACATGGGCACATAATTAATCACTAAATGAAGTCTTCTTTTAGGTCTCTAAAACTAACAAATAGGAAGTTAGGTTAAATATAACCCCTTCTGAGCACAATGGAAACATTCTTGAATGATACTGAGGGCATAGCACTAATGAACTCTTGGGTATCTGTAGATAAACATACATATTGCTTTATTTCTCTAAGTGAAAAAGTATGTTAACTATAGGGACTGCTTCATTTCCACAATTCAAGAAGAAAAAATTGGTTACCTGTCACCTCCTTCCCAGTATTGGGAATAATATAAACCTTAAAATATTATATAAATATGAATAATAGAACCAATAAAGTAGTAGTAATGACTTTGATCTCTCCTTTGGGGTTCAGACAGTAAGGTTTGAGGACAATTTGCTATCCTATTGTTTTTATATTTAATATTATACAGATTATTGCATAGATGAGTTCAAATTTGTCTTCAGACACTTAATAGCTGTGTGATCCTGGGCAAGTCACTTCACCCTGTTTGCCTTAGCTTCCTCCTCTGTAATTTGAACTGGAAAAGAACATGGCAAACCACTACAGTACCTTAGACAAGAAAATCCCAAATGGGTTCACAAAGAGTTGGGCACAATTGAAACAATTCAACAACAAATTATATTTGAATGAGTATTATGAGGAAAGTTCATCTTTTGGAAGCCCAACAGCACAACTCACATAAGTAGACAGCATGACAGGGATTACATGTACCTATTCTCATTCCCATATTGTTTTAACATCTTCACTGAATTTCTGTATTTTGAAAGCTTTACATTCCATGTACTTTAGAGATTAGGAGTATTAAATACAGTGAAAATAATCTTCTACTATATGATTGAGTTCTCCAGAATGCTTTGAGATCTAGATTTGTAGTAGTTTGTCAGTACATGAAAGATAGTAAATTTCTGGTAGGTAATTCTAAACATTAGGTTAGGTATTCAGAATGAGCCAAATTTTTATAGACTGAAGTTAATATGTTACATGGTTTCTATCATTTCTGTATATAATTTACATTAATAGATAAATATAGACACCTTAAGGTTTAATCTTTTGTAAATTCTGGAAGCCATGACAAAATCCTAAATTGCCATCACAAAATTTTCCATTTCCACAAACAAATCCTAATGATAATAAACATTGATTAGAACCCTCTTTGTTAGGTGTTGTTGGCTGACTTGATGAAGATGTCACCCATGGTGGGCTTTTTGACTTCAATGTTGAATCTTAGCTGTTTACATTTAGAAGTGAATCTCTTTTGGTTACAATATACCAATTCAATGGCATGGACTTACTTTTGGTTGTTTGTTTAGTGAATCAACCAGACTAACTTTTATTATATATCAGACAGCAGCAAGGTCGCACAATGGATCTGTCCTGGGTCTGGAGTCAAGAAGACTTATCATCATTAATTCAAATCTGGCCTCAGACATTTACTAACTGTATGATCCTGGGCAAATCATTTAAACCTGTTTCCCTCAGTTTCCTCATCTGTTAAATGAGCTGGAGAAGGAAATGATAAATCACTCCAGTATTTCTGACAAGAAAAATCCAACTGGGATTACAAAAAAATCAGATATGACTGAGAAAAATGACTAAACAACAACAAAACATCCTATGCCAGGCATTGCACAGGCATGAAAGGGAAGTGGCTTCTGTTTTCAAGGAATTCACAGTCTAATGGTGAAGTTATGTCTGTTTCTTCTGAAAAATATTTCTGTAGCTTTTTGGCCTGTTTGTTTTTGTGCTTTAAAAAAATGTTCAATCCTTTGCTTCCTTTCTGATAAGGAAGTCTCAGTCTTCCTATAGTTGTCTTAGGGTGGTGAGCCCGGTGTTTTATTACTTGTACAGTCACTAGAATTTATTATTATCAGGTGATTCTTTTATTTTTCAATGGTATTGAGATAGAATTGAGCCTGAGACAAATCTTTATCTTGCAATTATTTTCTTATAATTAATGTTGTTGTTAATTTATTTGGATTTTTTTTTAGTAGACATACTGGAGGGATACTTTGTCATTTCCTTCTCCAGCTCATTTTTCAAGAGAGGATATTGAGGCAAACAGAATAAAGTGATTTGTTCAGGATCACATAGTAAGTATCTGAGAGACCAGATTTGAACTTACAAAGAAGAATCTTCCTAATTCCAAGTTTGACACTCTACCTACTCTACCACTTAGCCACCTTTTTATAATTAATAGTCTATGGATTATTTCACAGGTGGATGATGATAAAATGATAATAATTATGATTATTCCTAAATTCTCAGCATTGTACTAGGCATTTTGAAAGATACTAAGAAAAGTAAGACACTGAGTAAAACACAATCAGTACCCTCACGGAATTAATAGTTTGATAGGGAAACAATAAACTAAATCATTCTGACTTCTCCTCCTTCAATTCCAAGATCTAGCTACAGCTAGACCCAAAAAGCCTCCTTGGGATTTCTCTCTGCTTTTGTTTCTTCAGAGAGGAGTTGGCCCATTCACCTGTCTCTTAGTCTGGGCAAAGGCAAAATAGATATTCCAGGACTGGTCCCCCAGGCTCACCAGGGGCTGAGACTGACTTTGCAATGAATCAGCAAAAAAAAAAAAAAAAAAAAAATCCGGCCCTCCCTGCCACAGAGATGCCCTGTTTGCAGACAACAAAAATGCCTTTGGCTCCTGATTCTGGAACATTTCCACTCTGAAGCAATTAGAGTAATGACCATCCGTTCTCCTGGCAGAGCAGCCCCCTTCTCCCTGCCTCCCCCCCACCCCCTCTATCCCCATCCAGGGATCTAAGCCCCTCCTGTGCCAGCCACCAAGGGCCCACTAGGGATTTGGTGCTTCTCCTTGTGTTGAGATGGGGGGTTGTGTGTATCATTTTCTATACTCTGCTGCCCTTGGAAGCCTCCCTGGTGGGTCCAGAGCCCTGGGCACATGGTGGCTTGGCAGTGAAAGGGTCCATGAAAAGTGTCCAAGTTTTCAAGGGGCCCCAGTTAATCAAGCATTCACAGTTGTGTCATCCTCATCTTTCTTTCCTGGGAAAATCTTATTAGGAGAAAAAAACACTTAATAGGGCACCTCGGGAGCCTGCCCGGGAGGGAGATTCTCCCCCCCACCCTTATCCCTGTGAATGTAAGGGCCATTCAGTATAATCTGCAATGGGGGGTGGAGGGAAAGAGGGTGATCTGCTGGACCAGAAGAGCTTAATGAATATGATTTGAATTTCCCTTCCAGGGAGTTGGGGGGAGGGTGGGAGGGAGTGGGGGTTCACAATACACTGTTTATGCTGGTATTTAGCCTGGTGTCCCCATCTGGGTTACTACCCACTCCATTGGGCAACCAGCCACAGGGGCTCTCTTCCTGCTGCCTTAGGGCCTCACGGGGCTCAAGAATGACAGCGCTATTCCTCCCGGTCACTGAATGTTAGTCCGAAGAAGGGATGTTTCATAGGCAAAGGGGAGAGTCAAGTCACTGAAGGGTGGGGTAACAGGTCAGATCCCACAGGGAAGCTGGTTGGCCCTGTACACAGTCCTCTGGCCCCAGATCTCTTGTTGGTGATGCCTGAAATGCCGCCATTTGAGTTTCAGCTCGTTGAGTTAAGGCTTGTGTTTTCAGGGGTTCCCTGTTAAAATGCAAAGAGCAATACAGCCAGCTGCTAGAACAGGGGATTCAGGGACAGGAGTGCCATGACTTCACCCCATGAGGGGCTTGCAATCTGCTTGGGAAGACTAGGTTAGCTTGGAGGGGAAAAAATTAGTATGAGGGAGCAGCTAGGTGACACAGTGAATAGAGCAACAGGCCCAAAGTCAGATGGGACTAAACAATGTATGAGGCAAATCTCTGGCCTTCTCCGGAACTCAGTTTCTTTCTCTATAAAATGAGGAAGTTGGGCAAGATGACCCTTAAAGTTCCTTCCAGCAATGATTTATGATTAACATAAGATAAGAAAATAAGATAATAATACCATAACATAATAAAACATTGCCTCCAATACATCCCTCACTTTTCAAATGTCAGCTTAAATCATGGACTCATAGAATTGAATCTCTAGAACTGAAAGGAACCTCATATCTTGATCTGGCCCAATTCTCTGGTTTTATAGGTTAGAAAATTAGACCCAGAAAGGTTAAGGGATTTGCCTGAAGTCATAGAGGTAGCAAGAAGCAGGGCTGAACCAAGAACATACATAGGCATTCTTACTCCTAATCCAATACTCCTTCAGACAATACTTCCCCAGGTCTTCACAGGTTCACATTCTCACTGTTCTTGCTTTCTAGTCTGGACCTAGTCTGAACATTTAGTAGGAAAAAATATCTCATTGCAGTTCTTTCAGAGCTTCACACCCCATCTACCTAGGTTATTGTAATAAAACCTAATTTCACTGGTGAAATGAAGGATATGTTTTACTTTATAGGCTTCATTGGATTTCGAATCACCAAACTTTGGATTCAGAATCCCACCACACCAATGTGCTAAAACTGCTGTTATAGGAAAGAGCTGCTTGTTAAATTTTCAGGGCTAGCATTTTGGTTTGGTTATTTCGGTCATGTTCCACTCTTCTGCTGTGTCACCTTAGACCTCAGAAATCAACAAAAGCTGCAAATCTAGACTTGATTACTGTTTTGTTGATTGTCCAGATATATAAAAAAAATGATAGAGGAAATGTTAGTGCAGATTAAATTCAAAAGTAAATTCTTCACTCTTCCCTACCAAATCCAGCCCCAGATACTTCCTAGCTGTGTGGCTCTGGCAAGTCATTTTACCCTGTTTGCCTCAGTTTTGTCTTCTGTAAAATGAGTTGGAGAAGGAAATGGCAAAGTACTATAGAATCTTTACTAAACAAACTTGAAATGAGGTCATGGAGAGTTGCAACAATAAATTCTTTCTGAACTAAAAATTGTGGCATAATCTGGCAAAGGATAATCTGCAAAATTTTGCTTGGAGGTGCACTTGTTTTAGCTTGAGTTGAAAAATCAAGGATATATTATTGCCTCAGACTTCAAGTACTTGGAAATTTCAGTGAGGACCAATTCTGGCTGTTAGGCTGGTCTTTTTCTCCCACTGTTTCTGTTCTTTCTTCTTTCCTGCCATGAGAGGAAAACCACCAATGGTCACAGGATGGGTATATTTATGGGGTGGGGATCCTGAGTCATTTCTTCAGGCTGTTAGTGGGATAATGATGATCATGATCATGATCACAACATTTATAGAGTACTTACTATGTGGCAGGTACTGTGCTAAGCACATTACAATTATTATCTCATTTGATCCTTATAAGCTATTAATGTTGTTTGTCCTTCATTCTCAAAGAGGTGGTACCATGACATGCAAGTGAATTCGGTTTAAGTGAGGGAGGTGCTGTGCAAGGTCATCTGTCTCATTTCCCCCTCCAGAGCTATCTGGGTCCAGTGGCAAGATATAGATCAAAAAGACTAGAGATAATTATTAAATTTTACAGATGAGGAAACTGAGGCAAACATAAGTTAAGTGATCTGCCCACAGTCACAGTTAGTATGTGTCAAAGAGTGGATTTAAATTTAAATCTCCCTAACTCCAAGATGAGTCCTTTATCCACTGTGCAGACCTGAAGCTAATTGAACACATTTATTAGCTGTATGACCCTGGGCAAGTCACTTCTCTGAGTTTCAGTTCCCTCATTTGTAAAATAAGGAAAATAATAATTCCACTACCCATAAGGCTGCATAGGAAAGTGCTTTTTCCAGCCTTAGAGACAGAACAAATGTCAGAAATCATGCTTGATTCTTGACATTTTTATACTGATCACTGTGGTAGCTTTCAGGGGAAGTCATTGGGTTAGAAATTTTGACCTGGAAGTTGTCTAGTCCAACTCCTCTCATTTTACAAATAAGGAAACTAAGGACTGGGGAGGATGAATGATTTTTCCAAGAACAAACAGGTTATAATAATCAGAGGCTGGATCTGAACCTATTCAAGGGCTCTTTCTCCTACACTGAGCTGCCTCAAAATCAAAATGATTCACTTTTTCAAAATTAGTTTATTTAGTACTTACTATGTGCCAGGAAATATGCTAGAAGACATCAGTGATACAAAGACAAAAAATAAATTAGTTCCTGCCTTTAAGGGACTGGTTTGAGAAGTGATGTGGAACAGACTAAGGATTATAGGGGGATAACTAGTGGGGGACATTTTGGTTTTTTGGTTTTTTTTATATATAAAGCTTTTTATTTACAAAACATATGAGTGATTTTTCAACATTGACCTTTGCAAAAACTTTTTTTCCCAAGCTTTTCCCCTCCTTCCCCCCACCCCCCACCCCTAGATGACAGGTAAGTGGGGGACATTTTGGACTAAAAAGTCTCTTCATACTGGAAAAATTTCCCCACTTAATAAGTATTTAGGATACTTGGTCTGATATATTTATATATACTATTTTTAAAGATAAAAATAGCACGAGCATGGAAATACTCATGAAACCCCTATTCACATTTTGTAGAACACCAGGCTCTTCAAAAATACAGTGTGGGAAACTCAATTTATACTGTGTGTGTGTGTGTGTGTGTGTGTGTGTGTATTTATTATTTTATGTGTCTTATGCTCTGGCAATTAAAACCATCTGCCACTATTTATGTATCACACTGTTAAAAAATCAGGTATAAGCGCAGTCTATAATAAGACTTGATAATAGTGGTTTAGATGGGTGGAGTTGAATTTGGGACAGACTGTTAGTCTTGGGTTTTAAACACCAGCCTACACAAGGACTTCTTTCTCCCCTCTGGCTGTCTCCTTTGGGAACCCTGACTAAAACCTGCCCAGCTGCCTAGTCAGAGTTGAGCACAGTCTTCTTAGCAACTGAGGCCAAGACTAGCACCCCACTTCCTAGAATCATAGGCCCCTGGAATATCAGAGCTGGAAAGAACTTCAGAGACCACCAACTGCAAATTGCTCATTTTGACAGAAGAAGAAACTGAGGTCCAAATAGGAGAGGTGAGTGATGATTGATATAACCAGATCTCCTGCCTCCCAGTCCAGGACCACAGCTGCCGCTCCCCAAAAGGGAGGGAGAGCTCTGGACACCACACCCTCTGTCAGGTTGTTTTTCTCCAAGCCAGACCTCACCCTTTTTTTCTGAGAGGTGTTCTTTCTCAAAGCCAGGCAAACAAAACCACTCCTAGGCTGAGGACTTGGAAGTCCCTGGAATAGCTGAAATTCCTGATGGATCCATAACCCAGCCATTAGGACAGGTGCAAGGTCCTTTTTGGCCCAGTGCCCTGCCTCCGATTGATTTCAAAGCTAGTGGCTCTTTTTTTCTCTCTCCACAAATGGCCCTCTGGCTTGAGAGTTTGCTTATAGTGGACAGATCACTGGACTGCAAAGTCAGAGGACTTGTGTTTGTTTGGGTCCCAAACCTTCAACTTCCTCCTCACTTAGGTGAGCCCTTTCTGTGGGCCTTTATTTTTTCTCTAGTAAAATGATGGAGGGAGACTAGACAGTCCCTCAGGTTCAGCTCTAACATCCTCCCATTCTATGAAGTGACCCAGAACCACCCAAGCCATGCTCTCTGGTCCCCTCCCAGCTGCTGAAACAGGCACTAGCATTCCTGATGAAAGCAGCCGGCACCTTCTAAGCAGTTGGACCTGTTTCAGACTTTTGGAATCTGGCTGAGGGCCCCACTGGGCCTTGGCAGGTGGACGGGAGGCTCTCCCTCATCCACACAGCAGAGAAAGGCTGTCAGGGTGGTGTGGCAGGGAGGGCTGGGGCAGGGATACCAGCTGTGGCACCCTGCTCTGATGACTCTCCCTGGGGGGATGGTGGAGGAGGCTGAACAATATCCATGGAGAATGAGCAGTGTGTTCTCAGCTGAACGAAGACAACCTTTGAGCCTGGGGAGTGGGGAGGCCACTTGCAGCCTTTGCAAGGGAGTGTCATTGTGGGCGCCGGTAATCCCCAGAACAGCTGGTTGGTTGGCCCCACAACGTTCAAGGGCAAAACTGTGAAATCAGAGAAGTTTATTTTCAGCACCATTCCACCCCCTACCCTCTGCCTCAGACACACACTCCTTCCCTTTGAGAGACATAGTTGATCAGACAATGTCAGGGTTGGAGAGATGCTAGAGTTTATGAGTTCAGTCTCCTTATTTTAAAGAGAAGGAAACTGAGGGCCAGGACTCAAACTGGTCACAATCAGCACTTAATGCAACACTTGACACACAGTAGGCACTTAATCAATATTTGTTGAATTGAAGATGGAATTGAACTAGTTAATAAGTAGCAAAGTTAGGAGGCAAACTTGATCTTTCTATTCGTCTCCCCTTTACCTATTTGTCTCCCCTTTACCTATTCTTCCTTTCCCCTCCTCCCCATTACTGTGGGTCCAAAGACCTGGATTCTCATCCTGCCACCAACTAGCTTAAGTAAATTGCTTCCTAAGAGGAAAATGAGGTCTCTGGGTTTGATAATCTCAGAGATTTCTTCTAATGCTAATATTCTATGAGTCAGTAACTCAAATCCAAGCTGTGTCACTGATGCTTTATGTGACCACTGATAGGACATTCCATCTCTTTAGGTCTCAGTTTCCCCATCTGTAAAATGAGGGGGTTGGCTTAGGTGATCTTCTCAAAGTCTTTCAGCTTTGACATTTTCTTTTGAAGAGCCTAAAATGGCTCCTTACTGCCTATGGGATCAAATCCAAATGTCTCAGTCTAATAGCAGGGTGTATTATAATAGAAAGAGTGCTGTGTCTGGTGTCTGCGCAAATACTGGCTCACCTCCCACCTCTTTCACTGTGTACCTTGTCAACCCATACTGCAGGAACTCTTAACTTTTTTATATGTCGTGGACCCCCTGAGACACTGACAACTATGGACTTCTCACAATGTTTTAAATGAATGAGATAAAACATGTAGGAGGAAAAAGAAAACTAATTACTCTGAAATATAGTTATCAAAATATTTTAAAAATATATTCATAGACCCCTGCTTAAGAACCTTTGTCTATTGGTCTCAATTTCTTTTAAGATAAAAGGGTTACACTAGTCAACTTCTGAGGTTCCTTTCACTTCTAGATTGTACTATCCTAGAATAGTCCATCCTCAGGTGGGCTTTGCATGTCTTTGATGCTAAGATCCAAATAGGCAGTTCTCTCATTTTGAAAAGGGTCCTGCTCATACACCTTTCTATGATTTGTTCATTATTGTTCTCCCTTCCTCTTTTTTGTTGTGAATCCAAATTTTGTTTGTCTTGCTTCATGAATAATTCATAATTTTGTAGCCCTTTAAATTTCAGGCCAGATTCCTCCCAATCCCTAGAAGTGCAAGGATTATTACCCCATTTTACAGATGAGGAAACTGAGCTAGCTCTCCAATCCAAGTCTCCTGATGCTAGTCTTTTTCTTTCTTACAATTTTAAATTTTTAAATGTTATTGACATCTTTTTTGCTCTTACATCATTTTAATTTCTGCAGCTAGCCCTCCCCCCTCCCCCTCACCTCATCGAGGGACCCTAGTAACAGAGAACAAAGAAGAAAGAAGAGAGAAAAAAAGACATTAATTGTGACTAGCCATAAATGTACACAATACTGTCCCCCTTTCTGTAAAGAAAGTCTCCCTCCTTCAAGACCCCCTCCTATAGTTGATATTTTTTCAACTGTATCTTCTAACTGTCCTTGTGTTACTTTGTAACTCTTTGCCTAGCAGTAACACCTAAGGTTAACTTTTCTTCCCCTCAAAACCATAAGCCTGTAAGAGGGCAGGAACTGTCCCCTCTTGTCCTTGAGTCTCCCCCTCAGCAGGGCCCAGGATGCTGGTACTAGGCACCCGCCTAGTGCTTAATAAACACGTGCTCCATAAATGCTGCCCTCTGAAAACCCTAATCCCCCTGCACAATTGGGAGGGCACAAGGACTGCTCTGGCTTGGCAGGGGACAGATCTCTTCAGGTCCCTTCTAACTGGAAAATCCTTAGCTGAGCCTGGGGAGGGTGGGGGAGGGTGTGGGCCCTAGCTCACGTGACTGGATTGGGGGAAGGGAAAGGGAGGGGGAGGGGAAACCTGAGCCAGGGACCTCTAGTAGGTCCCTGCCCCAGCCCCTCACTTCCGTTCCTGCTTGTTTTAAAGCAGGACACCCTCCCGGTCGGACTTTCCTGTCTCTGGTTCCCAAGCAAGTCCGTGGCACTCTTTGCGCCCTCCCCCCCCCATTTTTGCAAGCCCTCCCTCCCCTCTACTCCATCCCAGCAGCTTTGATGGGGATGCAGGTGTGGCCCACATGTCCCAGAATGCTGTCTTTTCCGAGGCCCTGGTGTCCCTCTCCAGACAGGGAAAACAGGAACCCATGTGAGAGGCTTGTAAACACCCCAGCATGGGACCGTAGAGGATCTAAGCCTGGGCATGTCCCTCCAGCCGGCTCCTTGCCCCGGCCTTGGCGCCGCCCCCTGCCCCAGCCAGGGCCCCCCTCGAAGGAGCAGGGGCTGAGGTGACTCACCGCCTCAAACTTACTGTCTGACAGCTTCCTCCACTTGGAATTTCAGATCAGCTGGAGCCAAGGTCAGAGTCTTGAGTGTGGCTCCTGCTTTCTCCCCCACCCCCTGCTTATTATTACTGGAACAAAAATGCCAGAGCTGGGAGGGAACTAAGGGACCATCTCCTAGTCTTTTTTTTTTTTTTTTTTTTCCCAGTAGAAACTGAGGCTCCAAGAAGATGAAGAGAAATTTAGGGACTCAGTGACCAGCTCTTTCCCAGACTGGAAGAAAGAAAGACTGGATATATATAAGCTGCACTGTCTCTTTGAGACCAAGAAATCTTTCTTCCAGGGTATGGGGTGAAGAGGGTAGACTCTTAGAAAGAGCTGTGTCTTTACTTGAGTGACCTTAACTAAAATCTTTCAACATTTTGGACCTCAGTTTTCTATCTGTAAAATGAGAGAATTAGATTAGATGGTCTCAAAGGTCTTTCCCCCCCCCCTGGAGCTCTGACATTCTAGGCACACAATGACTCCAACTAGTTATATGAACAGGTATGGAGCTTCCTCCCTTCCTCTTGCCCTTTCTCTCCTTATACTTCACATATCTTTAGTGTTTTATATTTACAGAGCAAGGCAGCTACGTGTTGAAGAAGATAGAGTGCTTGCCCTGGAGTCAGAATAGAGCCAAGTTGAAATCCGACCTCAGACACTTACTAGTTGTGGGACCCTGGGTCCCACAGACTCAATCAGTCATGCTGTTTGCCTCAGTTTCCTCTTCTGTAAAATGAGCTGGAGAAAAAAAGGACAAAACCATTCCAGTATTTTTGCCAGGAAAACCCCAAATAGAGTCACAAAGAGTCAGATGCAAATAACAACAACAAATATACAGAGCAGTTGATTTAATCTCTAGACAACTAGACATTATTTTAAAACAGGGGTTCTTAAGGTTTTAGTGTGTGTCCTGGGGTTCTTTGGCAGTTGTGTGAAGCCTATAAATTCCTTCTCAGAATAATATTTTTCAATAATTGAAGAAAATGTTAAGTTTCAGTCAGAAGTTAAAGAAAAGAATTGCATAATTCCCCCCAACTCAGTTCACTGATCCCTTATAATCTAATCACTGTGGGGTAGGAGAAAGGAAGAACCCAAGCCTAAATTGCCCATGCATTATGGTAGAGGGAGTTTCTTCAATTGAGAGCTCATTATATTAATGAAACTAAAAGCCTAGCTCCTAATGACATGACTATCCAGTGAGTCAAGTACTGCTATTATTATTAATATTACCTGTTTGACAAAAGAGACAATAAAGGAATGAGAAGACATCACAGGAGTCTAGATTTAGTGAGAACCTTGAGTGAATCCCCTTATTTTATAGGTGAGGAATATAAGGCCCATGGAGATTGACTTGTTATAAGTAGTGACAAAGCTGGTATTTGAACCTGCTTCAAATCCATTGTTTTCCCCCCAGGATCACGATGGTTAAACAGCTTACCCAACCTCAAGTAGCTACTAAGTGGCAAAGCTAGTTAGCATTCCAACTGAGATTTTTTTTTCCTTCCAAAGCCAGCTCTACAATTCTCCACACTACTTCCCTGGTTGAGATATTTGGATTAGGGAGCCACCTGTATCTCAACATCAGAAACCTTTTATTAAGTACCTAATGAGGTGTGGCCACACCCAACCCTACCCCATAGGCAGACTCAGCAGCTGGCTGTCTACCCAGCCTTGCCCCTGGCTGGGCACTCCTTGGACCAAATGGGGCTCTGCATCAATCTCTCTTCCAACAAAGTATAGATTATTAAAAATAGTTTACATTTATATACAGTTTCAAGGTTTACAAAACACTTTCCCACAACAGTGCTAACAGGGGGTGGACTGGAATTACTCCCATTTGACAGATGAGAAAGCTGAGAGTAGGAGAGGTGAGCTGATTTGTCATGCTGCTAGCAAACAACCCAATTGGAATTTGGGGGGGGGTTCCTTGTTCTTTCTGTTATAATCTGATGTATACTTTCAAAGGACCTTACATTATGCTAAACCTTGGAGGCTAGAAACAGATATAAGGTATAGTCCCTAGGATAAAAGAGCCTACAATCTTTTGTTGTAACTATCATTTCCATCTCTAGCTCATTTGAACAGAAGAGGAAACTGAGGCAAACAGGATAAAGTGACTTGCCCAGGGTCTGAGTCAGTGTCTGAGATCAGATTTGAAATTAGCTCTACCTGACTGCAGATTCAGCACACTATGTACTATACCACCTCCAGGTGGGGAGAAAAACCTTACTCACATGATAAGATAGCATATAGCTTGCTCCATCTGAATATCCTGCAGATAGATATGTTTGTGTATTATGATAATATGTTTGTAGTAAAGGTGAACAAGATTACTTTTTTTTTTTAAAGAAAAAGTGAGTTCATTTCATTCTTATTCTCAGGCAAACCTTGTTTGATCTTAGACAATGTCCCCTCCATCTGCAACACAATTCTCTTTAAAGAATAAGTCACATTTAGTCCACAGCTTAGACATAAATTCCCACGACCTCTGGCTTCCTGGATCATTTTCTTAGGGCCTTTTCATGGGCTGGGGTCCCTGCTGTAATAATTCCTCCCTCCCCCTCAATTTCTTTCCCTGTAAAACAAGAACGGTTGGTAGAGAGAGAAGCATGCTGTAGAAAGAGTTTTGGACTTGAAGTAAGAGGACCTGAGCTGACAGTTTTGGCTCTGTCCCTTATTGCCTATGTGATCTTGGATAAGTCATTTCAACAAAATGAGGGTTTTTTTTTTCTGGGCGATCTCTAATGTCCCTTCTGGCTCTAAATATCTCATCCTCTTATCCCATGATTAAATGTTGTCTAAAGTATCTTCTGACACTATTATTCTGTGATAAAAGGATGATCTAGTCCAGCCCGTGCTTTTCCAGGAAGGATTTCACTGAAACATTAGTTAGGAATGCACATTAAGAAGTAAAAAAGGCCATCATTTCTGCTTTTCATCTCTCCCTTCTGTTTTTTTCTGCTACAAAGCTTCCCCAAAACTTTTCAGATAAATTGCTCATTTGTTATTTAGCTGTTCAGTTGTGTCTTCTTGATCCCATGTGCCGTGGTACATCAATGTTGTCCATGGGGTTTTCTTTGGCAAATATGGCAAATGCTGGAATGGTTTGCCATTACTTTTTTCAATGGATTAAGATAACGGAGGTAAAATGACTTGCCTGGGGTCATACAGAAAGTGTCTGAGGTCACATTTTAACTCTGGGCCTCCAGACTCCAGGCCCAGTGCTCTATCCATTGAGTCTTCTAACTGCCTCAAGATGCTACCTGAGATGCACCTTAATCCTCCAAGCTTCTATGCCTACCACTTCACTGTGCCTTCCTTTCTGAGCATCACTGATGACCAATCAATTGATATTTCCTTGTGCCTTAGTTCATGTTGACCTCTCTCTATTTGATACTACTGACTACCCGTTCATTTAAAAAATTCACTCCTTGGCTTCCATGAAAATAAAAATGTTCTGGTTTTCCTTCTACCTCTTTGACTCTTCTGCCTATATCTTCAGTTTGGAACAACAGAAAGAATTCTGAGTCAGAGAACATGGGTTAGAACGCCAATTTTGCTACTTACTAGCTTTCACTTTTCCGAGTCTCAGTTTCTTCACTTGTAAAATGGAGTGGTTCATTTCTAAGGTTCTTTTCAACTTAAAATTTATGACTCAAAATCAAAGGTTCTGTGAATTACATGAGAAGACCTGTGACATTTTCCCTTAGTTCTGTAGAAAAAACAAATGTATTCTTTCTGGATGGAAGTGGGGATGCTTTAGATCCCTCTAACAAATCCTCTAACCTATAACTGTATATTTACTATTGACTTACTGACCTCTTTCTGAGGATCAGTGACTCCATCTATAAAACACATTCACTAAAGTAGATGAGAGGAAGGGTGTATAGTGGATGAGAGAACTTTTTTTTTTCCCCAGAAAGGTGGCGGTTTTATTTGGATTTGGGGGTGGACAAAATGATAGGCTTGGAGCTAGGTTTTAGTCTTGCCTTTATGATCCATTCATTGCTAAGTCTCTGAGAGTAGAAGTTGGAGATTTGCTGAACAGTGATGGAATCTCCCTACTGGGAATTCCTTATACCAAAATCAAAGACCTGCCTCCCTTAAAAAATGTTCTCTAAGAGACATTTTATGACATTTTCAAAATAGATACAAGGCACTATCATCATGATTGATACTGATGAAAGGAATATATTTTCTTTGATTATATTGCAAGGTTCTATCGTCCACAAAGCCACTGTATTTTCTGGAAGTCAGGGGAACCAAGTTCTAGAACTGTTGATCTATAACTGGAAAGGACGTCAAGTACTCTCTAATCCAGATCCTTTATTTTAAAGCCAGAGAAGTTACATAATTTGCCCAAGCTTACAAACTAATGGAAATGAGACTTGAACTCAGGTCTCATAACTCCAGAAACAATGCTCTTTCTACTGGACCATATTCCATCTCTGCCATTAACTGATCGTATTCAAGTCATTCCCTCTCTATTGCCTCAGTTTCCTTCTCTGTAAAATAAACAATTGGATTAGATCAGGGATTCTTTATCTAGAAGTCCATGGATAAATTTTGGGGTGTCCATGAAACTGAAAAAGAGGGGAAAGTTACATCCTGATTTTCATTCATATCAAGCTGAAATTTGTCATTTCCTTTAATTATGAATGTAGGCAACAAACTTATTCTGAGAAGGGGTCCACAGGCTTCATTCACCAGTTCTGAAGGGAAGTAGGACACAAAAAGAGCTCAGCACTCCTGGAATAGATGTTATCTTAGACTCCAAAGTCCAATGATTGTCAGATTCTACTGGAATAATAGTTGCAAGCCTCCATCTGTTTTCCTGTTCATTTTCATTCTTATTGTTATCATTATTTCGAAAAAAGGAAAAATCACACAGAGCTAGGAGGACTTGGCCAGTAAAATAGAAAATGCTCCATTGTCCTTGCCCTGTGGCCCCTGGCTTCTCTGAATGATCCAATTCCTCAACTTCATGTAGGGGTGTGTGGGCGGTGCCCATCTGGCAGCAGGACATTTGTGAGACCGCCCTGTATAATGATGCAATCAGAAACATGCCTGAGCATATTCTGGACAGTAACCAGGCTAGCCAGGGAGAAGGTATATTGTGTATGAGTGAGGTTATGGAGCATTGGGAATAAAAAAAAAGGTTGTTTTCAATGCTACTCCAGTGGGGTCTCACTGCCAGGGCCAGCTCAACCCTGGGCAAAATTGAGAGATATCAGAAGTTTGTATTCAGGTACCCTCAGCATTAATGTCTACTTCCCCTGTCAATAACATTTCTTTCCTCCCTCTACATGTCCCCATGAAGTTGCACCCCCTGATTTTGTCCCCTTCTCTTCAGTAGATTGGCCCAATCCAACAAGCATTTATTAAATGCTTATTCAAACAAAAAGCATCTACCTTCAAGGAGCTTCCATTCCATTCTATTTGACTCCTAACCAAAGCTTTTCTTACTTCCTTCAGTCATACTGAGATACAATTAATGACAGCTTTACCCTGGACTTTCTCTGAAACTCAAATGATTAATAGCTACAACTCTCATTTATGTAGAGTGTTAAGGTTTCCAAATTTCTTCCCTCACAATAGCCTTTTGAGATAGCAATGTGATCTATTACATAGCTGAGGTTTAATTTGCAAGCCAGGATTCAGATCCAGTTCTCCTGATTCTTCCTTCATTCTGCAATCATTTATAAAGCAGCCACTCTGAGCATGGCACTATGCTAGGCATAGAGGGACAGAGAGAGTTGACAACAGGGTGTCTTAACTGTTATGCAGTTTGCATCAATGAAGGGTGGAGGAAGAACAGTTAAGAGACAGGACTTTCCTGCTCCTAGACTCACTCTTCCTAGGATCATGTGACAAAGCATTAGATGGGCTCTTAGAGATCATCTAGCTCAATGATGTCAAGATCAGATAGAAAAAGGGCTACTACATAAGTACATAAGGATCCCTTTGAGGTATACATTGGTTTGGGAAACTGCATACTGACATTATCTATGTTCTACCATATATTTATTTTGTTAAATATTTTCAAATTACATTTTAATCTGGCCTGGTTCATCCCCACTAGAGTTTCATGGGTTCACAGGTGGACCACTAGACAATGTGTTTGCTAACTCTAATCTGGTCCAATCCTTTCATTTTTAATGTGAGAAAATTCTGGATTAGGAAGAGGAAGTAAGGATACTTAGAGGCCAGATGCAAATTCAGGTGGTCTTAACTGAGATCCAACTCCACACTCTCAACTCCCAACAATTCCAAGCTTCCATGCTGTTCTCTAATATACATTCCTACTGAACTTGAGATAACAAACAATTTCTTATTAGGCCTCCTTTAATTGAACCCTCAAAGGTAAAAGGCCTTTCTTCCAAGCCCTCACCAGGTTCTTCAAGCCTGTTTAATCTCTTCACATTTTAGGACTACTTAGTGAACAGGCATTTCAGCAGATCTCAAAGTCAACATCTTGTTGGATGGTAAGAAGAACCCTGGGCTGGAAAGTCAGGATGTTATCATTCTAATCCTGGCTCTGCCACTAATCAAGTGTGTAAATCTGTGCAAGTCACTTCTCTTTCTGGGCCTTGATTTCTCATATTTTTTTGGTCTTGATTTTGATAATAACTGTCTCCCTACCTATCTTCACAAGTTTGTTATGAGTCTAGAAAGTGATTTTTATCACAACTTTATGAAGTGTTGTATAAAGGCAAGGTTAGAGAAAGTCATATAGCTTAAATGACAGGATTATCAAAAGTGTAAGGAACCTTATGATATAGAATGTCAGCATTGAAAGAACACAGAATGTCAAGGCAATTCCAATAAACTTGAGATAAAAAGTACTATCTGCATCCAGAGAAAGAACAATGGAGATTGAATGTGAATCAAAGAATAGTATTTTCATTTTGTAGTTGTTTGTTTGTTTTGCTTTTTTTATTCTTGTATTTTTCTCCTTTTGATCTGATTTTTCTTGTGCAGCATGACAAATATGGAAACATGTTTAGAAGAATTGCTTGCATATGTTTAACTTATATTGGATTGTTTGCCGTCTTGGGGAGGGAGAAGGGAGGAAAAGAGAGAAAAAATTTGGAACACAAGATTTGCAAAGATGAATGCTGAAAACTATCTTTGCATGTATTTGGAAAAATAAAATACCATTTTTAAAAAAGAACATAGAATGTGAATGTCAGAAATGCAAGGGACCTAGCTGCCTCTACTCCTACAACAATCCCAGCCATAGAGCAGATCATTGGTTGGACTTTGATCTGTGGTTGGAAATTCCATTTCAGTTTAATATAACCAATAGTTATCAAGCACCTACTATGTGCAAGGTACTATGCTAGATATTAGGATACTGATAGAAAGCAAGGAACAGTACTCATGCTCAAGGAGCTTACCTTCCTTGCCTTCATACTGAATTTTTCCACTCTTAGTTTCTGATGATCTGACCAATTCAATGCTTAAAGTCATATTGTGGTTTGGGCCCTTTCTGAATCTTGAACCATTGAAATTAGAGGCAGAAATTCAGGGAAAAGAACTCTGGTTCTGGAGTGAATGTGGGTTTGAAATCTGTCTCTGATGCTTACTACTATTTACATGACTGTGAATATGTTATAACCTTCCTGGGCAACCTCAGTTTAGAAAAGATGGCCTTAGAGGTTCCTTCAAATACTAGATCTGTAATTCAGAGCACCCAAACTCCTGGTCATTCATCTATCTGTCTATAATCCCTAACCAACCATAATTTATATTGTGTGTTTTCAAGGGTTAATTCTACAAACAGAAGTATACTTAAAATGAAAGAGGGTATAGAGTTAAATGGAGTGCTTAAAGTTTATTTGACCAGTAAAAGCTGATTGGTATTGTACTTCATAATTTAAAGCTAGTTTCCAGTCTATCTTGATTTGGACCCTAGCCCCAAGTGACCACATGGAGTCTATCATATTTGAAACAGGAGCCCTCTTCCTCCCCCTTCTTACTCCCCAGCACACTCCCTTACAATGTTCCAACCTCGAATGGCCTCCTTCTCTCCTAGGAGATCTGCCTGGGGCCCCAGGCTCTGCTCACCTTCTGCCTCTGCCTGACTCTCTCATTGGTCAAGTAACTATATGTGCCATGGGCCTAGCCAATCAATAAGAGACATCGATACCTGGCTGGCCTTGGCAGGCTGCCTACATCCCCATGTGATTCCCTAAGCGATAATGAAACCATTTGCTAAGGGTGACGTTCTGACTATAATCTGTAGAGTGGATGAAAACCCCAGCTGGAGGAATGCTGGCACACAACTTTGGAATATTCCCAATTTCGTAGGTTCAGGTAAATTAAGCTACAGAAACCTGAGGAGATTAGTAAGAGGCTCAAGAAAGACATTTTAATTGTAATGCTTTGCAATCAGTTAGAACTCTGGTAGTTTCCCTAAGATTTAACTATCGCCCAACTTTTTTTTTTTTTTTTTTTTTAATGGACTGAGACACAAAGAATTTATAAGAGAATTAGTTTAGTTCGAGGATGGGAGCAATTTTTGACTTCTGACTGATTTGTGATTATTGAAGACTGAAATTGTATAAGTGCTTATCTTGCTGAAGCATTCATTTTGTCATAGGCTCCTCATTGCATCCATTATTTACTTATTATGTTCAAGGCATACATTTTATAAGATACTCAGGAATAAAAGTAGCAGAATCTGGGTTCTAATCCTGACTTTGCTGCTTCTTAGCTGAGTGACCTGAGGCAAACTATTTCCTAATTCAAAGCCTCAAAATTTTCCCCTTCTGTAAAATGAAATGAGTTGGAGTAAATGACCTTGAAATTCCCTTCCATCTGTAAAGCCCTATGATCAGTCCAATATAAAACACTATTATAAAAATAATATTGTATAATATTATTATAGAAATATAAAAAGATAATATTATAGAATAGAAAGTAATATTATATATCATATACCTTATTCATTTCACCCAAAGTACACCAAGACAATGCCATTTCTTTTTATGCCCTACATCAGATATATGTTGCCAGGGTACTAGTGTTTAGCCTTGACTTTAGAAAATAATTTGGAGACTAAAAAGAGTGGGATAATTTGGCAAAGGTCAGTGTTCCCAAAACTGGACTGTCCTTACCAACTTCCCAAGGATGAGGAAGAGTGTGCTTCAGTTGAAATAAATATTTGGGTTTGGCACAATAGGAAGAACATTAGACTTGGGAAGTCAGAGCAATGAATTCAAATCCAGCTGTCTTCATTTACTACCTATATGATCTTGGGCAAATTATTTAAACTTTGTCCATCTATTTTATCCTGTCTAAGGGAGAGAAGGTTGGATTAGATTCCTTTCAGTTCCAAAATCTATGCTCCTATGATCGTACCCAGGCTAACAGCAATTGAAATGCCAGAGATAGAAGGAATTTTAGAACTCATCTGGTACAATCTGTTCATTTTACCAGGGAGAGAATGAAGCCCACAGGAGGGAAATATATTGGTCAGTCACCCAACAAAGTCTGGTATAGATGGAATCATAATTCAGATTGTCTAATTTGAAAGTCTAGTTCTTCTCTCTCATGCTTTTACACATCACCGAAAAGCTCTGAGGATGGAAAAGTCGGAAGCTTGTCAAGCTGACCCTTAATAAGTATGTCCTGGAACTAGTTTCAAAGATTAGTTTCCTTGCTTTCTTGCCAAGACCCAGCTTGGTAAGCTTCCTATCCTTGGACATCAGATTTGACATGCTCCCAGGACCAAGTAGCAAGCCTAGCAAGTTGGGCTTTAGGTAAGAAAGCAGAAAGCTAGCCCACAAGATTAAGTTTAGGACACATTCCTGTCTATTCATTTATCCAAAGTTCATCTTGGTAGGCTTTCTTCCCTTTTTATCCCTAAAGCTTGTTTGGAGGAAGGAGCAGACCTAAAACCTATGGGTTGGAAGTTAATCAAGGTTACCAAGACCCAGCAAGACAAGGCTTTCCAACCAAGAAAACTCTAATAAAATGAGTTAATACTTTGATCCTTAGAGGGTTATGATAAATAATGCTTATTGCAATGATGGAGGAAAGGGCTATGCTATTTATTTATTGTGTCTTATCCAAAGGAATGAATCTCTAACAGTAGAACCTCAGATATCAGAAACAGGTTGGGGGGCAAGTCACTTGATCCCAATTGTCTCAGCAAATTAAAAAAAAAAAGAAACAGGTTGGGGAGTGGAGGTTGGGGTCAAGGTTGTGAGAGGAAAGATTTGATAGCATGGAGAAACCTGAAGTTAGGCCACTTGAGTACCTGCTTATGCCATCTATTTTGCACAGTGGTCTTTATTGGTGAGACATTTTCAAGTAGGAGTGTTCTGTTTTCTGATGTTGTACCCATATTCACTTCAGGCCTTGGTCTTTTAGTAATATGGTTTTTCTCTTTCCTCACTGGGACTTTTTGGTTAAGAAGAGAGAGGAAGATTCCCCTGAAATCTGGTGGTTCAGAATTGGGTTTCTTTTCTGTTGGGACTCTCCCAGCCCATTCTTAGAAATTTCCAAATACTTCCCCTCTTCTCCTAGACAGACTCCATTCTTCACATAGTAGAGTCTTCAGGTCCTCCTACACAGTTCCAGGACTTCCACTTTCTCTCTGAGTTTGTCTCATTCCCTTGTTCTTTTGGGTTGACGCTGAAATAAATTGCGTGTCATAGGACCCTAGAATGTCACAGATGGTTTAACAGTTTTAGATCTGGAAGGAAATCTAGAGGTCATTCACTCCAACTCCCCATTTTATAGATTTGGAAACTGAAGCCCAAAGAAGTTGTAATATGGCCAAATTTGCACAGGTGGTACAAGGCAGAACTGGGATTCTAACTGGGGTTCTATCACTTTGAATTTGCTGCTTCCTCTATAATCCTATGATGATTTTAAGGATTGTTTCATTCAGTTCCTTTATTTTCCAGAGATCACAGAAACCCAGAGAGGAGACCTGATTTGCTTTAGATTAGTTAACATAGTAAGTTAATGGCAGTCAGGGCTACAGTTGTTCTTGAGATTTTCAATGACTATCTCATTCTCTCCCTGCATTTAGTTTTAAGCAGATGACCAAAAACATGCCTGAC
Source organism: Myrmecobius fasciatus (assembly GCA_023553655.1). Taxonomy (NCBI): domain Eukaryota; kingdom Metazoa; phylum Chordata; class Mammalia; order Dasyuromorphia; family Myrmecobiidae; genus Myrmecobius; species Myrmecobius fasciatus. The sequence continues at coordinate 13,815 of JAJPUD010015555.1, read as the reverse complement.
AATGAGGATCTCAGAAGCTTAGTTTTTGGGTGTGGTCCATCAGGCCCTTTGGGGCATGTCTTAGCTTGCCCAGGGCTGATGGAGTCCTGGGTAAATGACATTAAATCATCGAGAGTATAATCAGAATCAAAATACATTTTGCTCTGTCCAGGGAATTGCCTGAGTCTGCTCCTTCTTCCACAAATCCTATTGCTATGGAAAGGACTAACTTTCCTTGGGAACAAGGGAAAGAGAGAGATGTCTTTGAAAGATTTTGGTGGGTTCATGTCAACATGCATTTTTTTAATGTTATAGAAAGTTTTAAATTTATAATCATTCTATGCATTGATAGGGAATGAGCAATTTGAAAAAAAAAGGTAGAGGAATATTTTTCACATTTCCCTATAGCATTTTTAGATCTCAAATATAAACATTAAGCATGTACCTCCTACGTGGTTTTTTCACAATTCTCTGAAGTACGAAGCACAAGAATATTTTCTCCATTTTCCAAGTTAACTTTCTGAATTAATGATGTGTTTGCTATGTATAAAGTAATGTAGGGGATAGAAATAAATGCCTTACCTTCAGGGAAATGTGACATAAGGAAACCAGACTCTGAGATTTGCCTGGATTACACAACTAACTCAACTTTGGTGTTGGGGTTAAACTCAGGTCTCTCAGCTCCAGTGTCCAAGGGCTCAATTTGCTCTATGAAGTTCCCCCAAGTAATTTGCCATATTTTGACCAGAGTGAATGAAAATGTTGGTCTGGAGTAATTAATAATAATAATTATAATAAGAGCTAACACAATGAGGTTTATAAAGTATTAGGTCAGCTAGCTAGTGCAGTGGATAGAGTGCTAGACCTGGATTCAGGAAGCCATGAATTCAAATTTGACTTGAGACACTTACTTTTGTGATCTTCGACAAGTCTTTGGACCTCCATCTGCTTCAATTTTGCAGTGACAAGAATGCTCAGCCGAGTCAGGAAGACTCATTTTCCTGAGTTAAAAATCAGCCTCAGATATTTACCAGCTGTTCGACTTTGGCCAAGTCACTTCACTCTGTTTGCTTCAATTTCCTCATTTGAGAAGGAAATGACAAACTCCAAATGGGATAGTGAAGAATCAGAAATGACTGACTAAATAACAGACATGTTAACTTGCCTCCTCCCAACCACCTCCCAACCACCCTGTAAATTAGGAGCTATAATTATTCCTATATTTCCTCAGGATTACAGTTAGCAGAATTTGAAAATATCAGTAGCAGAATTTGAACTCTGATCTTCTTACTTCTAAGTCTGGTGATCTCTCCACAGCACCACCTAGCTGTATAACTAATACCAGCATAACTAGGCTGGTACCAAATTCAAGTAGATTTCTATTTTTCAAGACCAGAGTGAAGGTACCATAATTGTGTACATCAAGCAGACTTTTCCTTAAAGCTGAATTCCCACATAATATTAGTAAAGAGATCACTTACCCATAGAAAAGATCGTTCCAGTGCTAATGATAACTGTTTGAGGAAGTATATAGAACTCCAGGAATTGCTTCCCAGATTGGACAAGGATATACTGTAATCCTAGATCTCATAGTGAAATGAAGCAGGTTGTGTGGGTAATCACACAAATTATACTTTTGAGCAACACTGGTAAAGGAAGGCTACAAACTATTTCATGCCCTCCTATCATCTACTCCCTTTAAATCTTAATCAATTCTTTGCTAATTTTACAACTTTATGGTCCTATAATGAACTTATGATGAAAAAGCTGAATATTTTTATAATGGCACAGTTCCAGAATCATTCACAAAGCCTCTCACCAGCGTCATTTGTACATCCCACCTTTCTGAGTTGGAATATGCCTATAAAATAGCATACCAAAACAGACTTCTTATTATTTGATATCCTTCATTTTCAACAATTCTATCATGAGACCAAGTCTTGCTAAGAAGGTTTGCCCCTTAAAGTCATTACTTTGAACACTCCAAATAATATAAATGGCATATGTCTCACCACAAGGGCCAGATACAAATGTGAGGGTCCTCTTTCTTCCTTCAGACAAAACATATGAATCACAGCTCTGCAATCATACAGATACATGAAAGCCCCTACTATGTTTTAATCCCTAAGGAAAAAATTCAGACAAATTCAATTTAAAAAAAAATTCTGGCTAGCTATAAGAATTAAGGAAGGGACAGATTTATAATTACCATGGAATATATGAGTTTTGCCTTAAGGTGCCTCTAGGAGGATGCATTTGCCCCCAGGAATGTGTCTCATTGTTCCCTGGGGCCTTGGTTGCTGGAGATTCAGTTGTGTCTGACAAGGGGCTGGCTGACCTTTACCCCTAAAGGGGATCCTCTGAGAAGGACATCATCTCCAGAGGCTTCTAGCTGGGTTCTGCCTCCCTACTCCCCACCCCCCCCAACTCTAAGGACAATAACAAGACCTCCCTTTCTCCTTACATAACTGTACCAGAGGTCAAACTGTCCTCAGCAGTGGAGGTCAAACTGTCCTCTGTACCTCCACTGCTGTGGCCCTCCCCCACCTCCATTCATTTGCTTTGAAAATATTCCTGGTTACAGCTCTAGGAGGGAGTAATAATAACAATAATAACAAACACAATAACAAGAGCAGCAACATTAACAAAAATTTACATATACTCAAGACTTTAAGGTTTACTAAGTACTTTCCTTCATAAAAACCCTGTGAGGTGATAATAAAAGTATTCTTATTTTACAAATGAGTAAATTGAGGCTCAGAAAAGTGATGATTTCCTCAAGGTCACCCATCAGGTCACCCAGACAGCACTCAGCTAGTGATCCTGGATTTGAATCTTGGTCTTTGGACTTAACAGTGTTTCTTCCATATGTCCCTCTTTGGGGCCATTTTGACTAATCCAGCACTTGTGATTCCCTCCTGCCCAGGGGAAGAGTCCAAGTTCTGAGACCACTTTACATCCCTGAGACCAGTCTGCAGCCTGGCAGAAATGCTTGGGTCTAGTGGCACCACAGGTCAGAATCCTTGGCCACTTGGAGGAGATGAGGGTGGGATAAGGGGCTGTGATCCTTACCAGAAAGGTCCCCTTCTTTCTGCTCCGGACATTCTAATAAGGGCGGGAGGAATTAAGGAGCCCTTCTCTTCAGCTAGGGTCAGCAAATCCAGGGTCCAGTGCCTTTTTCTGAGAGCAAAGGAGAGAGGAAGGGACAAGTCTGGGCAGAGCTCTGCAGTCACTGAACCAACATTACTTTCTAGTCAGATGTTATGGCAATGACTGGCTTCTATTTTAGTTTTTTGAAAGTGTCTGTCCAGATTCCCTACTCAGTCAGTTCTCAGCTGTCTCTTGAGAAGGAACTACAGGTATCTGAAGTGAGGAAAGAAAGGTGGATTCATTGTTGGGATGGGGGAAAGGAGAAGGGAACCAAAATTATTTTTTATCTGTCCCAACAATCAAAGAGAGCAATAATTTAGAACAGGGGAAAATTTTCCTTGTTGGTGCTTTCAAATGCTTTTCCCCCTTCATGTGAACATATAGATACTATCTTCCTTTCCCTCCTCTTCCCACTTTCCAAACAAAGGGTCAGGAGATAACGGGACATAATCACATTATCCCCATTCCGGAGATGACACATTGAGACAAAGAGATAGCAAAACAGAGCTCGGGGCTGGAGAAATTCTTTTAATCCACTTTGTGTGACCTGGGAAAAGTCTCATTTTCTAAAAGCCTCAGTTTCCTGGATGTTGGACTCAGGTGATACTATCTATTCATCAATCTCATCCTGAACCAGCTTCCCAATATTGTTCTTTGTTTCTGAGCAGCTCAGGAATTAACTAGATAGAGAAAGAGTAGTTTAACATAACACAGATCTGACATGCCTCTTCATAGAACCATCCATTTTCTATCAGTAATTTTTGTCACAGGATAACCTCTCTAGGGTCATGATACAATAAAATTGCAGGATAAGGGTATGGAAATGGAGATTGTTTTCCCTGGGATAGTGTGGCCATTGGGTTAGTCTAGACTGGAATAGTAAGGAATAAAACTTCTTACTCTGCCAGAATGCTAGGTTAACCAAATTGTTGAAAGAAGAGCCTCAAATTAGGGGTCAAGGACATAAGGTACCAGAAAGACCCCTGCATTTGAAGTCAGAGGACCCAGGTTCAGTTAATCCTAGGGTTGTCGTTAGCTGTTTGCCAGGTCTCTCTACTCTGAAGGTCAGTCACCAACAGAATAAGGGTGTTGGCCTATATGGTCCTTCCTATCTGACTAGAATTTCCTCCTTCCTGCAATCAGTATATTAGATCTGAAATGCAACCGAGGCAGGTAGCTCTTCAATCAGAGCAGCTCTGACCAGGTTCTGTGCCATTCTAGTTCATGTTTTTCCATAAATCTATCAGAGATAGCTACCCTAACATCTGATAAATGTTCTTCAGATACTGGGGCTGTCCCTCATTTTTAGTACATCACCTGCCCAGGTCATTTTCTAGTCACACAGACCTAGGAGGATGTCATGGTGCTCCTTATCCCAGCTCCTTTGGGACTCCCAGGAGAAGGAGGAAGGAAGCCTTAAGAAAGGGCCAGAAGTGATACTGAAAATGAAAGTGCATTAATTAGAATATTAGGCAACTACAAGAGGTAATCACTGACATTAATTTTCTTCCTTCTATTTCTGGATAAAATCCTACTCCGAGCAGTTGTGAAGCTAGCCAGAGAAGGGTTAAGAAATTCATTGCCTTCCTTTCAGGACCCTTACTTCCTTCCCGATGGGAATGTTGATTTTATAGCTTAAGTTTTCTGGAAAATGCGACACGAGTGACAAATCCAGAACTATAAAAGTGTGGGTATGTATACGTATGCTTGTGTGTGTGTGTGTGTGTGTGTGTGTGTTCGTGCGCGCTCTCGCGCGCGCACGGGAGTCTCGGCCGGGTAAGGGAGAGTTTCTGGCTGCCAGGGCCCGGCTTCGCCCCTGCCCCCAAACCTCCGGCTGGGCTTCGGAGACCCGCGGCCGCAGTCCCCAGCCCCGTTGTCACTCACTTATTCTCTGAGCCTGGCGCCGCGCCCTGCTCCCCGGGCTGAGCCTGGAAGGCGGAGTTTAGGTGGACTGCTCAGCAGAGGCTCAACGGAGGCGGAGACTGTGCAACTATAATAGGCTCCAAAGCCGGGCAGTCCAGCCAGAAGAGGAGGTGTGAGAGACACTACCGAACCGGGTTCGAGAGCTGGGCAAGGACAGGGACGCAGAGGTAGCAGGACTTGATCGAGACATCTTGAGGGAGACTGAGGTGAGGGAATTTGGAGCTGAAGCCTTACGGGCTGGAAAGAGACAGGATTTGAGGCTTGGAAAGGCCCTTAACGTGTGTGTGTGTGTGTGTGTGTGTGTGTGTGTATGTGTGTGTGTGTGTGTGTGTGTGTGTGTGCGCGTAAAAATAAGGGGAGGGGGTCTAGCATTCCTCCCTGTCCAGGGACTGTCCGAGGAGCTGCCTGGGGAAGGTGGGCCCGGTTTGGGGGTGGGGAGAAGGGCCCTCTTGTTGGAGCGCCCCCTCCCCACCGATTTCTCTGGTCGCTACTAAACGGTCCCGGCCCGGTTCATCTCCCGTCCCCGCACAGCCCCTTTCTCTCTTATCCTTTCTGGAGCCCTAGGAGAGAAGGCTAGAAAGAAGGGAAAGGGAAGGGGGGAACCGGGATATCCCCATGTTAGGAAGGGGGTCTCGTTCCCGATTCAGGGACTCCGCCCGTTTCCTGCTTTCTCACCAACATAGTTGGGGGAATGAAAAGGGCGAGGAGCTGGAATCTGAGAAAGACATCCCCCCCATCCCCAAAGTGAACCGGGCCCGGACTTGGGGTAGGAGCTGAGTTTCGTACTCTTCCCTGCTCCAGAGTCGCGGATGCCCGACAGGTTAAAAGCTTAAGCCCGCCCCGGGGCGGGGATCCCCAGGCTGATCGATCGGGGTAGGTTCTGAATAGAATGTCTTGGGGCCCGGGGGCGGCTCTTTGGTGGATCTCTAAGGAGTGGAGGGATCCCAACCGGCTTCAGCGATGTCGCACTTTCTCTCAGCGACAGACACCACCCCTCTCCTCTTTCCTTTGGCACTGGAGACAGGGACCGAGGCCACCTCCCCTGCGCCCCTCCCAGTCCGCCCGGCCCGGAATCCTTGTCCCTCGAGCCCCACCCCCAGGCTAGCCCCTTCCCCCGGTCCTCCTGGCCAGCTCAGCTTCGGGTCTGGAGGGTGGTGTCACCGGCCTCCTGGAACGTGCAGGGACTTGTCCCTTGCGGGAGGGGGAGCAGGAGGTGACTCACGGGTGACACGGAGACCCCGGGGAGTGGGGCGGGGTGAGGTCAGAGCCCCACCCCGGGGAGGAGAGTTAAGTTGGGGGGGTACGGAGAGAGCTCCGCGGCTTCTGTTAGCCTCAGCCTCCAGAGCTACCGCTTAACAAAGGGAGGTGTGTATGTGTGTGTATGTGTGGGGCGGGGGGGGGAAGGGGCTGGCCCCCGAGAGGAGTTGAGGGGACTGCGGCCAGAGACCTCCCTTAGCCTTCAGCCTTGTGGGCTTACGCCCGATCCAGGGAGGAGAAACCTAAGCTCTTGGAAAACCCGGGCATCTGGGTGCCTGCGGTCTTTGTGCCTCGGTTACCCTTCAGAAAAATGGGCACAGTCATCTCCCTTCGCTTTTCCAATGCATTCTCCGAGTGGCCATCTCTTTCCGAAATGAACGGCATCTTTCTCCCTGACATCCTCCTCTAGTATCTGGACCCCTGCCCGCTTCTCGGCCCAGCCCCTCTCCGAGAGCCGTACCTTGTCCCTCCCAGACCCTGGGGGCGGGGGCCTGAGGGAGAAGGAGAGACTGGAGAGCCAGCCTCGAGTCCCCTTTCCTATTGGGACCTGGGGATGTTCCATGTTGGGCACCCTCTCCCCAGCCTCTAGGGCTGTCGATATCTATGACCAAGGTGGGGGGTGGTAGAGGGTGGTAGTGGAGTCACCGAAAGCACCTCTCCTAGTTGGGTATTTCCGGTGTGTGTATGCAAACGACGAAGGCGTGTGTGTTTGTGTACTAGGGTTCCTGGCTCCAGATCCTGGCCAGCCTGTGGAACGTGCGCACGCACACTCACACGCACACACTCACACACGGAGGTCACGTGTGTGCCCGCCCAGTAAATACTTGTAGAATTGCTTTGCTGTGCTTTGCTCTGAATTGGATACTTTTAAGTAGGCGGCGATGTCTAGAAACTCTGCAGCTCCTCTCCCCCCGTCCCCCATCCCCCGCCCTTCCTTACGCTCCTCGCTCAGCTCCAGATACGTCCTGAAGACTAGCGAGGTGGTGTAGTCGTTTGGTTTTGCTTCCCACTGCTATTTTTATTCCCCACTTAACCAGTTGTCTCCTCGGGTGGATTGGGTGTGGAGCTGAAGCCGTGGCAGAGATGTGCGCCTGTGTCTCCTGGCTGCGTCTGTCTTTGTCCGTGCCTCTGCCTGGCTCTGTCTTTGTTTGTCTGTGTCTGTGTGTGAAGTGAGAGGCTTATTTCCCAACAGTGTCATGTGCAGTTTCGGAAGCCCGGCTGGCTCAGCGTGACGTGTTCACATCCCTCTCCCATCCCTCCACCCTCCTTTCCCCCTGCCCCTCCCCAGGAGCCTGTGACGTGCCGCCCTCCAAGTTTTGGCGGGCTGGCAGTTCAGGAAACTGACTCAGTACAACTTCTCCCTTCTGGACTGTCCCGCTGCCCTAGGCACCGGGGTAGGCTGCAAGGGTAGGGGCGTGGGGTGGGGGTGGGGGTAATTTCCTAGAGGCAAGCGCCCCCTCCTGGACCTGGGGCCGCATAGCCCAGCCACCCTACTTCAGCATTTCTCAAAAGAAATTTCCCAAATGACTCTTGCCTATGGGTCTTTGTTTCCTGCGTCTCACTCCCAGAGAACCTTCTGTCCTGAGCTCAGCAAGCATGTACAACCAGCCAGCATTTCATCACACACTCTACTCTGGTCTTTTCTCCTGATTTTCTCCACTTTGCAAAAATAACCCTTTCCTTACCAGACTGGGGTCTGAAATTCGTGGACTCTAGAGCTGCTCAATAGATAAGCATTTCCTAAACACCTACCAGTCAGATTTTGGTAAGAATTTAGTAAGTGCCTATTACATCCCGGGCATCCCATTCACTGGCAGAGTGAAATAACTTCTGACTTCAACTAGTAGAGCCCCTTCATTTTACAGACAAGGAAATTGAGGCAAATAGCTATGTTACTTGTCTAGGGTCACACGGCTAATAAATGACGAGGTCACATTTGAACTCAGATCTTCTTGATTGTATCCACTGTTCCATCTGGCTGCCCCAGAATAGTATATATTGAGATGCTAAAAGGGATTAAAACTCAAAGGCAAAAATTGGGACAGAGCATTGATACCCTGTGACTTCTGCGCTTTGTGGAACATTTGTTCCAACAATGACATAGTGTCACAACTTCTCTGATGTTACCACTTAACAAAGTCTTAGTTGTAACCACCCAATAAGCCTTCTTCTCCTTTTCCCTAATCTTATTCTATCCTTAACTGTCCTGGGCAGAGGAAGGAGAGTGAGGAGGAATGAGGAAGGTCAGCACAAGATGTTTCCCACTTCTAGGCCATTGTGAGAGAACCTCGGGAGATGGGAATGGAGTGTTGTAAAGCATGGGGCTTGGGCCACTGAGAGAGTGCAATGAGCTGGGTCTACCCTGAGCCCTGTTCGGACTTTGTAATCTTGTAATTTTGTGGCAAGATATTTTATTTCCTTGAGGTTTGTCTCCTCATCTTTAATGGGAAGAGTCAAATTAGAAAAATCCCAAGATCTTTTCCATTTTGTTCATGTTATGATCCTGTAACTGTTAACACAAGATAGGAAACAGGCTTGGCATAGTCTGGCACATAGTAAGCACTTCATAAATTCAAGCTCCCCCTATCCCTGCAGATAGGGGGTTAACAGAGTGGGTATTTTCCCCTTGAAAGATGCAATCCTGGACTTGCTCTTCTAAAAACAGACTTCCTGTCCAGGCTTGCCAATAACCCAGAGAATCTTGGCTTTTGGCAGGGCACAGAGTGGGGTGGGGGCAAGTACCAGGGTCACCATAAATAGGTAAGCTAATTTTTTCTGGTCTCCTCTGATGCCAGTTACAGAAGGAAACTTGGGAGCTATGGAGGTAGAGGGCACCAGAAAGCCTGCTGGGATGTTTTTGTTGATTTGGTGATTGGAAATATGGCCTCTTGGGGTCAAGCAGTTAGAAACTGCTGGGTCTCTTAGAATTACCTGATATGTCTATTCAAGATGTAGCTCAGCTCACAAGCTACTCATTACTTTTCAGTTGAGGAGAAGGTAATTTACCCAAATCACCAAGCCAGCTTTGAACTGAGATCATCCCACTTCAACTCTACTTCATTGGCTGCTACCCCACACCTATAGTTACAGATCTTTTCCTTAGGTATATTTGTTCTCTTAGCCCATAGAAATTGTCACAAAACAAATGTCTGGAGCCTGCTTCTCCACTTAGTAGAAAGCTTGGGAAGGGAAGTCTGAGGCTTTAAAGACACGATGGAAGGAATTTGTCCAGACCACATGGAAGTGGATAATCCTTCATATTTTTCAAAGGGTTTTCTTGATCTTTACTGCTGCCTTTTTAGAGAATACTTTTATAAATGAGAAAACTGAGGTCTAGAGAAAGAAAGTGACTTGGCTGAGATCATATAGTAAGTAAGTTATTGGGTCAGAGCTGGGACCAGAGCCTACGCTTGAATTTTAGTTCCTGGCTCTTTTCTCCTGTACTGGAGGAATGGGGGTAGTAGCATTAAGTTGACTTTGTCAAGGAAAAACTTTGCTGCTGGTGATGTCATGGGGCATCCACACACACACAGCTGTGCTCTACCCCTCATCACCCTACCCCCACAGCCCAAAGGTTATTTTCAACACTTTAGTGCCGATTACTTCCTTGTAGGGCTGTCTAGGTTATGGGCAGAGAACCAGAAACTCTGGGTGAGGCAAGTTGGCACTAAGGTGCCTGGGAGGGTAGATCCCAGTCTGGGGAAGCCCCGAGAAAGAACATGGTCTTTGTGGTTGTGGGCCTGTGCCAGTGAGCATATGTGCTTCTGAGTCTGGGCCAGCTTGTCCTGTGTTTTGTGTCATTCTATGTGGGTTATCCCAGTGTGTTCCATGTGTATTAGATATAGGAGAAGGAGCATGGGTTTGCTATCAGAGAACTTGGGTTCAAATCCAGCTGTATCTACATATGTATATATGTATATATCTATAACTGCTAAAGGCTTCAGATACAAAGAAAACCAAAAGACAGCCCCTGCCCTTAAGGAGACCACATCCTAATGGGAAGACAACATGCAAACAGATGTACAAATAAACTATGTACAGGATAAATAGGAAATAAATAGGAAAACAGAGGGAAAGCACTAAAATTTAGAGGGAAGGAGAAAGGGTACCTATAGATGTGTGGGATTTTAACTGAGACTTGCTCTCTCTCTCTTCATACATACATACATACATATATGTATGTACACACATGTAGTATGGTGGTAAGAACATTGGACATTGGACATAACAGGAAGACCTGGGTTCAAATCTGCCTCTCACTAGCTGTGTAACCTTGGATGAGCCTCTTAATTTCTCTGAGCCTCAGTTTTCTTCTTTGTAAAATGGGGACTAGCACCTACCTTACAATATTATTGTGTGGGCCAAATGAGGGGCTGTATGTAATATTCTTGCAAAACACTGTTGTATTTTTTTCTTCTTATTAGTCATATTGCAAAATAAAATTCAAATATAATAAAGTGTGGGGGAAAGTATACTTCACTTCTGCACTTAATATTCATTATTTCTCTGTCTGGAAGTAGATTTTTCATTATGGGTGTTTTGGATTTGTCTTGGATCATTGTCTTGATCAGATTCACTAAGTCTTCCACATGTGATCATTGTTACAATATTGCTATTACTGTACACAATGTTCTCCTGGTTCTGCTCACTTCACTTTGTATCAGTTCATTATATAAGTCTTCTTGGATTTTTTTGAGACCATTCTGCTTATCATTTCTTATAGAACAATAGTATACTGTTACATTTATATACTTGTTCTATATTACTTGTACTATATTACTTGTTCAGCCATTCCCAATTGATGTCCAATTCTTTATCACCACAAAAAGAGCTGCTATAAATATTTTTATGCTAATGGATCCTTTTCCTTTTTCTTTGATTTCTTTGGGATACAGACCTAGTAGTGAGATTGCTGGGTCAAAGGGTATGCACGGTTTATAGCCCTTTGACTGTAGTTCTAAATTGTTCTCCAGAATGGTTGGACTAGTTCACCAGCAATGAATTAAATATTAATATACACTAACTTATTTTTCAATATAACTATGTCTATGGGTTTTTATACTAGTTTGCCCATGATCTATGAATATATTTAAGTCAAGGGCTGAAAAAGGGAAGTTGGGACATTGAACTTGGTTCTGAAGGCTAAAGGGGAAGGATGATTGACAAATTTCCTAGTGAAGGTCTTTGGGGGCTTAGTTTTCTGGAGGAAAGAGTACCACTGTCTAGTTGAAGTAAGACCTGAGCTGAAAAATAAGTAAAAAATGTTTCCTGGGCTGGGCTCTTACTAAAACATTTTACAGTGCTGTAATTCATACACACTTGTGAATTTCAAGCATGTTTGAGCAATAAGCTAAGAGAAGTAGCTGGTAATAAATCGATTCTAGTTGCTATTCTGTAAACACAATCTCTTAACTGCTACTGTATTCAAGCCAACTTCAGGAGAGTTGTGACTGGACCGCTGGTTTTGGGAGCCAAGGGATCTCAGTCTGAGACTCAGCTCTTCCTTTTTCTTGCCATGGAACCTTGGGTAGGCCACACCTCTTAGACCTCAGTCTCCTCATCTGCGAAATGGAGATAACAGTCTTTACTTACTTCCCAGGGTTGCTGGGAGGATCCAGTGAGATGATGTCATAATGTTGCTGCACTTTTGTAAACATAAATAACCTGTCTTCAGTGATTTCCTAGAACCCCTCAAATTATCCCAGAATTGATAGCTTTCTATAAGGCTTGGAAAGTCTTTACTTTTCTTTCTCAAACCTCCTCCAAGGCGTAGGTAATGTAAGAGTTTTTGTGACCATTTTACAGGGGAGAAAGCTGAGGCCTATAATCAGGAAGTCTCTTGCATAGGCTCATAATGGGAAGGTTTGTGACAGTTGGGAAGGAGACTCCGGTTTTTTCTGGCTCTTTTTCTGTGCCTGTGTGTATATGAATTGCAGCTGAATCACTTACTGGCTTAAGACCTTGGGCTTAACTTCTCAGGTGTCCCATCTGCAAAAAAGGGGGTTGAATTAAATGGCTTCTAGGGTTTGGTGCAGCTCTAAATCAGTGTTCCTGAGGTTCCTAGTCAACTAAATGTCTTTTTGTCTCATAGCCAGAGTCATCAGCATGTCTGAGTCACCGAGTAGAACGCGTCAAATCCCCTGCAGTGGGAAACTTTGCCGAAACCTCTTTGGGCCTGTGGACCACGAGCAGCTGAAGCAAGACTGCCAAGACCTGATGCAGAGCTGCACCCAGGAGGCCCAGCGCCGATGGAACTTCGACTTCATCACTGAGACACCCCTGGAGGGTGATTATGCCTGGGAGAGGGTCCGAGGCCTGGATCTGCCCTCCATTTATCGCCCGACGGGGCCATGGGGCAGGGAGGACCTGGGGGGGAAGAGACCAAAGCCCCGGCCCAGCTCCCCAGCCTTGCTACAGATGTCCGCCCAGGGAGACCATGTGGATCTATCCCTCTCCTGCACTGTAGTACCACTGACCCCAGAGCGAGAAGAAGGATCTATGGCTGGGACCTCCCAACCAACTCGAAAACACAAGCAGACCAGCATGACGGGTAAGTGGGTGGATAGGCTATTAAAGGAGACCTCAATGGTCCTAATTTATTTCAGCTCCCCCTGATTGTCAAATATCAGAGTTAGAAATAACTGCAGTAAAAAAACATGAGAAAATTAAAGGAGTTCTGGATTTAGAGTTTGAATTCCAAATCTCTGACTTAAGATTTGTCCAACGTGGATAAGTCCCTTAAGCTCTATGCATACCGCTTTATTCAGTAAAATGTTGGGTCGGAGGGAGTTAGGTAGTGCAGTGAATAGAACACTGGGCCTGGAATCATGAGGATCTGTGTTCAAATCAAATACTTAACAGCTGGTAAGTGGGTAAGTCACTTAATCCTCAATTGCCTCCAGAAAAAGTAAAAAAAAGATGAGGTCCCACTAAAACATTTCTAGCTGTTCTGATTCATCTGATTCTAAGCCTACATTGTGTAGTTGAAACCCAAATCAAATGAGGAAACTAGGTCCTTGAGGAGGTAATGACTTACTTGGAGTTATACAGTTAATGTTCAATAATAGCCAGGTCACTCAATCTCTCTTGGCTTTAGTAAAATGGGAATGAATACTTTCATCCCCTGGTTCCTGGAGCTTTTGTGAGAAAAACACTTTGAAAAACTTTAAGTCATAAACTTTGTGTTGTCTTTGTTTGGAAGGCTAAGCTGACCTGATCACCCTTGAACCTTTTTTCCCTTCTGTCTTAACAGATTTCTACCATTCAAAGCGAAGGCTCATCTTCTACAAGAGAAAGCCATGACTTGATGCTCTAATCTTTCTGTCTCCGGGCCGGGTGATGATGACCACCCCAGTTCAGATACTCTAGCTTTTTGTTCGTCAGTGTGTGTGTTTTAATTATTGTTTGTATTTTAATTTAAACTCCTCTTTGTATATATATACGCTGTCTTCATGCTGGGTGGGCCCTGGCCTGTATAGCATGGAGAATATTTAAAAAAAAAAAAAA
>JAJPUD010015554.1:14606-26190 GCA_023553655.1 Myrmecobius fasciatus | reverse complement strand
AATGCATGGAAATATTCACAGAAAGCGTTAAAATGCTGTGTTGTGGTTCACTCTCAGTTCCCACAGGCCTCTCTCTGGATGTATATGACTATCTTCATCGCAGCACAACTGGTTTGAATCACATCATTGTTGAAGAGAACCATGTCCATCAAAATTGATCATCGTATAGTCTTGTTGCTGTGTATAATGTTCTCCTGGTTCTGCTGATTTCACTCAGCATCAGTTCATGCAAGTCTCTCCAATCCTCTCTGAAATCCTCCTGTTGGTCATTTCTTACAGAACAATAATATTCCATAACATTCATATACCATAATTTATTCAGCCATTCTCCAATTGATGGGCATCTTTTCAATTTCCAGTTTCTTGCCACTACAAAAAGGGCTGCCACAAACATTTTTGCACATGTGGGGCCCTTTCCCTCCTTAAAAATCTCTTTGGGATATAGGCCCAGTAGAAACACTGCTGGGTCAAAGGGTATGCACTGTTTGATAACTTTTTGAGCATAGCTCCAAATTGCTCTCCAGAATGGTTGGATCCGTTCACAGTTCCACCAACAATGTATCAGTGTCCCAGTTTTCCCACATCCCCTCCAACAGTTATCATTATCATTTCCTGTCATTTTAGCCAATCTGACAGGTGTGTAGTGGTATCTCAGAGTTGTCTTAATTTGCATTTCTCTGATCAATAGTGACTTGGAGCACCTTTTCATGTGACCGGAAATAGTTTCAATTTCTTCGTCTGAAAATTGTCTGTTCATATCTTTTGACCATTTGTCAATTGGAGAATGGCTTGAATTCTTATATATTTGAGTCAATTCTCTATATATTTTAGAAATGAGGCCTTTATCAGAACCTTTGGATGTAAAAATATTTTCCCAGTTTACTGCTACCCTTCTAATCTTGTCTGCATTCATTTTGTTTGTACAAAAACTTTTCAACTTGATATAGTCAAACTTATCTATTTTGTGATTAATGATGACCTCTAGTTCTTCTTTGGTCACAAATTCCTTCCCCCTCCACAGGTCTGAGAGGTAAACCATCCTACATTGTTCTAATTTGTTTATAATATCATTCTTTATGCCTAGATCATGAATCCATTTTGACCTTATCTTGGTATATGGTGTTAGGTGTGGGTCAATGCCTAATTTCTTCCAGACTAGTTTCCAATTATCCCAGCAGTTTTTGTCAAATAGTGAGTTTTTATCCCAAAAACTGGGGTCTTTGGGTTTATCGAACACTAGATTACAATTGTCATTGAGTATTTTGTTCTGTGAACCTAACCTATTCCACTGATCCACTACTCTATTTCTTATCCAGTACCAAATGGTTTTGGTGACCACTGCTTTATAATATAGTTTTAGATCTGGTGCAGCTAGGCCACCCTCATTTGCATTTTTTTTCATTAATTCCCTTGAAATTCTTGACCTTTTGTTTTTCCAGATGAATTTTGTTGTTATTTTTTCTAGGTCAGTTAAATAATCTCTTGGGAGTTTGATTGGTATAGCACTAAATAGATAGATTAGTTTAGGTAGTATTGCCATCTTTATTATATTCGCTCGACCTATCCAAGAGCACTTGATGTTTTTACAATTGTTTAGATCTGACTTTATTTGTGTGGAGAGTGTTTTGTAGTTTTGCTCCTATAGATCCTGACTTTCCCTTGGCAGATAGATTCCCAAATATTTTATACTATCGATAGTTATTTTGAATGGAATTTCTCTTTGTATCTCTTGCTGTTGCATTTTGTTGGTGATGTATAAAAATGCTGATGATTTATGTGGATTTATTTTGTATCCTGCAACTTTGCTAAAGTTGTGGATTAATTCTAATAGTTTTTTAGTTGATTCTCTAGGGTTCTCTAAGTAGACCATCATATCATCTGCAAAGAGTGATAATTTGGTTTCCTCATGACCTACTCTAATTCCTTTAATCTCTTTTTCTTGTCTTATTGCCAAGGCTAGCATTTCTAATACAATATTGAACAGTAATGGCGATAGTGGGCAACCTTGTTTCACCCCTGATCTTATTGGGAATGGTTCCAGTTTATCACCATTACATATGATGCGAGCTGATGGTTTTAAATAGATGCTACCGACTATTTTAAGGAAAAGTCCATTAATTCCTATACTCTCTAATGTTTTTAATAGGAATGGATGTTGGATTTTATCAAATGCTTTTTCTGCATCTATTGAGATTATCATATGGTTTTTGTTAGTTTGGTTATTAATATAGTCAATTATGTTAATAGTTTTCCTAATATTGAACCATCCCTGCATTCCTGGTATAAATCCTACTTGGTCATGGTGTATTATTCTAGGAATGATTTTCTGTAATCTCTTTGCTAATATTTTATTTAAGATTTTTGCATCAATATTCATTAAGGAGATTGGTCTATAATTTTCTTTCTCGGTTTTTGTTTTACCTGGTTTAGGTATCAGTACCATGTCTGTATCATAAAAAGAGTTTGGTAGGAGTCCTTCATTCCCTGTTTTTTCAAATAGTTTATATAATATTGGAGTTAACTGTTTTTTAAATGTTTGGTAGAATTCACATGTAAATCCATCTGGTCCTGGGGATTTTTTCTTAGGGAGTTGATTAATGACTTGTTCTATTTCTTTTTCTGAAATGGGACTATTTAAGTAATTTATTTCCTCTTCTGTTAATCTGGGCAATCTATATTTTTGTAGATATTCCTCCATTTCACTTAGGTTATCAAATTTATTGGCATACAGTTGGGCAAAGTAACTCCTGATTATTGCTCTAATTTCCTCTTCATTGGTGGAAAGTTCTCCCTTTTCATTATTGAGACTAACAATTTGATTTTCCTCTTTCCTTTTTCTAATTAATTAACTAGAGGTTTATCTATTTTGTTGGTTTTTTCATAAAACCAACTTTTAGTTTTATTTATTAATTCAATAGTTTTTTTTTTTTTACTTTCAATTTTACTAATCTCTCCTTTTATTTTTAGGATTTCAAGTTTGGTATTTGATTGGGGGTTTTTAATTTGTTCTTTCTCTAGCTTTTTTAGTTGCAAGCCCAATTCATTGATTTTCTCTTTTTCTATTTTATGCAAATAAGCATCTAGAGATATAAAATTTCCTCTTATTACCGCTTTGGCTGTATCCCACAAATTTTGGTATGTTGTCTCATTATTGTCATTCTCTTGAATGAAATTAGTAATTGTGTCTGTGATTTGCCGTTTCACCCATTCATTCTTTAGGATAAAATTATTTAGTTTCCAATTGCTTTTTGGTCTATTTTCTCCTGGCCTTATATTGCATGTGATTTTTATTCCATCATGATCTGAAAAAAATACATTTATTATTTCTGCCTTCCTGCATTTGATTTTGAGGTTTTTGTGTCCTAACACATGGTCAATTTTTGTATAAGTTCCATGGACTGCTGAGAAAAAAGTAAACTCCTTTCTGTCTCCATTTAATTTCCTATAAAGATCTATCATACCTAACTTTTCTAACATGTTGTTTACCTCCTTAACTTCTTTCTTATTTATTTTGTGGTTTGATTTATCAAGTTCTGAGAGAGGGAGGTTGAGATCCCCCACTATTATAGTTTTGCTGTCTATTTCTTCTTGCATCTCTCTGAACCTTTCCTCTAGGAATTTCCATGCTATACCACTTGGTGCATATATGTTTAGTATTGATATTGCTTCATCATCTACGGTACCCTTTAGGAAGATATAATTTCCTTCTTTGTCTCTTTTAATTAAGTCTATCTTTGCTTTTACTTGGTCTGAGATCAGGATTGCTACCCCTGCTTTTTTTTGTTCACCTGAAGCATAATAGATTCTGCTCCAGCCTTTTACCTTCACCCTGTATGTATCTCTATGTTTTAGATGTGTTTCTTGTAAACAACATATTGGTGGATTCTGGTTTTTAATCCACTCTGCTATCTGCTTCTGCTTTAAGGGAGAGTTCATTCCATTCACATTCACAGTTAAAATAACTAATTCTGTATTTCCTGCCATCTTATTTACCCTAGCTTATGCTTTTCTCTTTCTTATCCCCTTTCCCTCCTCTCTACTATTTTGCTTTTGAAAACCGCTTCCCTCAAACAATCCTTCCCCTTTAGAGCCCCACCCACCCCCTTTTTCCCCCCTTTCCCTCCAGTTTCCTTATAAGTATGTCTATTATGCCCTCTGAGCCAAATCTGATGAGATGGAGATTAACCCAATTCTCATTCCCCTCCCTTTTCTCCCCTCAATCATTATAGGTTTTCTTTGCCTCTACATGTGGTGTAATTTCCCTTATTTTATCTCCTTTTCCTCTTCTTCCAGTGTTATCCCTTTTCTACCTCTAATTTCTTTTTCAGCTTATCATATCATAAATTTCATAAAATCACAATAAACATATAATAATAATCATAAAATCACAGTAATCATATCATAATCATAATGTAATAATAGATTCATAAAATCAACCCTCATTGTATAAGTATCTATAACATAAATATAGTTCTCAAGAGTTTTTTTTTTTCTTATTGCCTTTTTATGTTTCTCTTGTGTTCTGTGTTTGTAGATCAAATTTTTTGTTCAGTTCTGGTCTTTTCAGTAGAAATAGGTGAAATTCTCCTATATCATTGAATGACCATCTTCTTCCCTGGAAGATAATGCTCATTCTAGCTGGGTAACTTATTCTTGGCTGTAATCCAAGTTCCTTTGCCCTTTGGAATATCTGATTCTAGGCCCTTCGATCCTTCAAAGTAGAAGCTGCAAGGTCCTGTGTGATCCTAATTGTGGCTCCCTGATATTTAAATTGTTTCTTTCTGACTTCTTGTAATATCTTTTCGTTGGTATGATAGTTCTGGAATTTAGCCACGATATTTCTGGGGGACTTAATTTTTGGGTTTCTTTCAGGAGGTGATCGGTGGATTGTTTCAAGGAGTATTTTGCCTTCTGGGTGTAAAATATCAGGGCAGTTTTCTTTTATGATTTCCTGGAATATAGTGTCCAGGTTCTTTTTTTCATCATGGCTTCCAGAAAGCCCTATAATCCTTAGATTGTCTCTCCTAGATCTATTTTCCAGGTCAGTTGTTTTTCCTAGGAGATATTTCATGTTTTTCTCTATCTTTTCATTTTTTTGTTTTTGTTCAACTGATTCTTGAACTCTTGATGAGTCATTCATTTCCAATTGTTCGATTCTAATTTTTAATTTCTTATTTTCTTCAGTTACTGTTTTTAGTTCCTTTTGCAATTGACCAATTACATTTTTTTGTTCATTGCATTCTTTTTCTATTTTTTCTATTTTATTTTGCAGTGATCTCATTTCATTTCCCCATGTTTCTTCTAACTCTCTTTTAAGATTTTTTATGCAATCTTCAAAGAAAGCCTTGTGACATGGAGACCAATTTATGTCTCTCTTTGGGGCTTTTTCTGGAGTTGCTTTACCTTTAGGGGCCTCAGGATTTGAGGTCTGTTCTTCCCTCTCTCCATAAAAGTTGTCTATGGTGAGAGCTCTTTTTGGTTTTTTATTCATTTTTTTTAAAGGTGTGAGGTCTGTTTAGGACAAAGGTGGGACAGCTGCTTTAATTTGCCCTGGGGCAGTTCTGCTGATTGAGTTATTTCAGGAACTGGGCAGTTCTGCTGATTGAATTATATCAGGGGCTGGGCAGCTCCGCTGATTGAATTATTTCTGGTGCTGATCAGTCCTGTTGTTTGATTGCTTTAAGGTGCTGTGTAATGGCAGCTAGGTCCGATGCTCATCAGGGGTTCAGTGGTTCACAATCTATCCCCCTCAAAAGGCAGACCCTCCAAGCCACCTGCCCACAATCAGGACAAATTGTTCCAAGAGGCTCGCAGAAGACTCCCAGGTGTGTGAAAAGCACAACACTCCCACTCCTGTTCTGACTCCTGTTCCAGCTTCCTGCTCCAGCTCCCTGCCCCGGTCTCCCTGCACTGCAGTCTGAGTTCAGTATGCCACCCCCTGCCCCATTAAAACAGACCTGTTTTGAGGTTCTTCCAGAGTATCTTCTTCTAGAATCGTGTTGTTCTCCAGATATTGTGGATTTTTTTGCTTCAGAATCAGTCTAGAGGCTTCATATGTTGTTGGTTTGAGGGGAGGTTAGAGGAGGTTACAGAGAATCCTGTCTGATCTCCGCCACCATGGCTCCACCCTCGGAAGGAACCTGGATTATCATTTTTTCAAGGATGTTTTTGGGGTGTTGTGGGGACCTGAGTTCAAATCCAGCCTCAAACACTTAATACTTTCTAGCTATGTGACTCTGGGCAAATTACTTAACCCCACTTGCATTACCAAAAAAAAGTCATCTTCATAAAAAATGATAAATTTATACAGATCTTCAAATTTTACAAAATACTTTCTATAGATTATTCCTCATAATGACCCTGTGAAATAGATTATTTTATCATATTCATTTTATAGGTAATGAAATTGATTTTCATTGATGTTAAATGACTTGCCCAACATTACCCAGCAAGTATTACAATCAAAATTTGAAGCCACATCTCCTTGTCTCCAAGTCCAACATTTTCCATTATTCAACATTGCCTTTCTTAATTAAAATTATGCTTGATTTCAGTGGTACTCACATTTCAAATATAATTAATTTACATGCCATCACATGGTTCAACATAGAAACAAAACTTGAGTTGAAAAATTTTGAGAACAGTAATAAAAATAAAACTCTGGACATCAGAACCATTGAAATATGCAAAAGATGAATCCTATTTGGATTCCTCAAAGTTGCAATTCTAAGAGTAAGAGGTAATTCAAAGCCCACTTCTTTGATTATTTATCCAACAATTTCATTTCTTTTGCTTTTGGTTTCTTTGTTGCTACTATATTCACCCAAGCTATAAAGAAAGAAATGGGATTTAACCTATTAATTTTGAAAGTGTTTTAATGTTTCAGAGTAATTTTGGTAGGGGAACCAGTAACTCAAAGATCAAACCTAGAAAAGACCTGAAGGAAAATTCTCTTGTTTTAGAATGATGAAACTGAATTCATAAATGAATGTTCAAGGTCATGAAAGTACTAAATACCACAAATGGGACATGAATCTAAGATCTCTGATGCTAGAACAAGTGCTCTCTAAATTTTATCATACTGCTTTGCCAATTGAAGATGAACTGAATGAACCAGTTTGAATTGGCTAATAACAGAAATGAGAAATCTGGTGAAGGGCTCTCTATCCAAATTTATGCTACTTGAAGTTATGGAATTTCATGGAAAATAAAATAAATTTTTCAGCCCAATGGAAATATGCAATGGAAATTCAAATAATGCATCAATTTAATATTTATTATTTCCACTAATCAAGATCTAGCTATACTTAGAGATTTCAATGACCTTATTCTGATTTCCAAGGAATTGGACTGCTAACTATAAATAAATCAATATGTTAAATATATCTTTCCTTTTCTATCTAGAGCTTAGTTTTGAAGAACTATCTGAAACTTAAAATGTTGTCTAACTTGCCCATTATCCCATAACTAGTAAGCCAGAGGCAGATTTGAACTCAGATCTTTTTTTGCTCCTAGGCTACTTCTATAAACACATCCAAATTGCCTTTCTGTTTGGATGCCATGGTTTTTAAATATTGTGCATGATTTTTGTGTATTGTAATAAGTCTTGTTGATCCTTTACTAAAATAAAATAGCAAATAAAAATGGACTTAATATAGTACATGCTTTATAAATGGATGTAGACTGTGGAATGGATGAAAAAAGCTAACAAAATGTTTTTTGCCAGACCCTAAGAAGCCAGATTTAAAATATTTTTTAATAAACAAAATTCAGTGAAGATGATGGTTCTGAAAGTCTGGAAATTCTGCATTGTTTTTCAAGGAGAGTCATTGGTCCATTAGTGAGACATTTATTAACCACTTAACATATGCCAAGTGACTAATATGAAACACAGTAGCCTCATATGCTGATGAGGAAAGTTTAGAGACATTTTTTTTTTCTGAGGCATTTGGGGTCAGGTGATTTGCCCAGGGTCACACAGCTAGGGAATGTTAAGTGTCTGAGATCACATTTGAACTCAGGTCCTCCTGACTTCAGAGCTGGTACTCTATTCACTGCGCCACCTAGCTGTCCCAAGAGACATTTCTTTAAATATCCTGTACTTCTTTGGTACAGGTCTGCCTTCTTTGTGTTTATTTTATTTTATTCCTTTAATGTGAACTTAAATACTTAAAATGAACCTAATTGCATACATGTTGGAATATGAAAAGAGGCTTGTTTATGAAAATATGTATCTCCATTTCAAGCTTCTTGATATATTCCAAATATATAATTCTGGACAGTACATTCAAAACTGTACTAGTAGGCTGTGCTTCCTTTTGAATTTTTTTTTTGTGCAAAAAAAAGTTTCAATGGCTCTCTTATTTTTCTGATGTTGGTATTAATACCTCCCTTTCCTTTTAAACCATCCAACAAAAGAGACAGAAAACAAAAATCTTGTAACAAATGAGAATAGTAAAATAAAATGAATTAAGACAGTGACCATAGCCAAAAAATGCATGTCTCTTATTGTACCTTGAAATTACTGATCATCTTTCTGTCAGGAGGTTTTTTTAAAAAAAAATTAAACGTTTTAGATCTTTTGAGGACTTTATTGATAAGATTTTTCAAGCATTCCAAATTGTTCCTTTAAAAAACAGTGTAGGATGGGGGCAGCTAGGTGGTACAGTGGATAGAACACCAGCCCTGAAGTCAGGAGGACCTGAGTTTAAATCTGGCCTCAAACATTTAACGCGTCCTATCTGGGTAACCCTGGGCAAGTCATTTAACACCAATTGCATCAGCAAAAAAACCCCAAAACAACAAAATACAAAAAACAAATAGGATAGCGTGTATATTGTCCATATAAAACATAAACACACACATAAATATATATGTACATATAACATGGATAATGCATGTAACATGTTTATATATCATGTATGCATATATAAATGGCATGGGATGTGTGTGTGTGACAGATAAACATAATACATGGGATCATTGTGTGTGACAGATAAATATGGGAATCTGGCCTATTTCTAAAGAGAGAGGGAGTATTTATCACAATTTTGTGAGTCCACGTTAAGGAAGTCCCCTGAGCATTTGAGGCTGGAAGCTCTTTCCTATCATTTGAAAAAGGTTTTAAACAAGAATTGTAGGTATCTTTTTTCTTAAATATTGCTGGTTAAATATATTGGCTCAGAACAAAAAAAAAAGTTGCTTCCTGATCACTCTTGATTGAGGGATTGGGGTTAAGATTAATTTATACTTGTGAGTTTTAATTTCTCACCAAAGGCTGGTTACACAAAAAATTATTTCAAATTCTAAATAGGGAATAAAACCCATTTAAGAGAAATAGCAAAAGGAGATTAGAAAAGTTAAACAGATTGGAATACACTAGAAAATACACAAGACTGAAAGGGCTCTTTAGATGACAATGAAATGAGATCTCAGCTCAACCTTAGAGCTTTCTCCCAAAGGAATATTCCCCAGAGTCTCTAGTGAGGTAATATGAAAATCAGGGACATATTGAGGGGCCAGACTCCCCTGTATTTCTGAAACATACAGTCTTTCTCTCCATCCACACATCTGGAGTCAGTCCCAGAGAGAGCCTAGAATCATGAATGATTCTGCAAGAAGATAATTGCTCTGTTCTCCAGACCTTCTGCACCAGTCCTAGCCCACATAGCATTCTTTCTACCAATCTAGTTGTGAAAATGCCCCAGGCTCAGTTGAAAAAGTTGGTTATGCTTACAATGTTCTTGTTCTTATATAAACTCTTTTTCTGATTCTGTTCACTCTGTTATCAGTTCATATTTTAGGGGTCTTTGTAATCATCTCTTTTCATCATTTCTATGTTTCTCTGTTGTATTTGCATTCCCTTGTCTATAGAGACAAGTTTTATATATATTTATATATACACATATACATACATATATGTATATGTATACATACACATATATAGCATGCAAATTTAGTCATATAACATCTGTGACACCTTTTGTCTGGCATTCAGATGGACTGCCTATCCTCCCTAATTTTTGTCATTTAAACAGTATAATCAGGGATAACAAGAAATGAGGTGACATTCCTTTCCAAACTATTGAAAAATTGGTTCTAGATACCTTGAGATAACATGATGCTAAAATGCAAAGTATGGTCTATTTGGAATTGGATACAATTTATAAACTCTTTCCTTAATGGGTAAACCTGCAGTAGTATTTTGCCTTAATTGGCTTATCTCCTACCCAGAGGTATTCTTTCACAGAATGGAAGTAACAGAAAGAATGGGATATCCGTTTATTATTCGCTCTCATTTTGAGACTTTTTTGAAGTAACAAGTATTTTGGCTTAGACTTGAATAAAACTACCAAATTCTAGCTTTTTTCAAAAAAGGTGAATTTAAGAATTATTATTTTTTTAAATCTAGCCCTTTTCATCAGAGAATCCAATCATCCTTTGGAAATCCTTCTGTTTTCCTTCACTTATGCCTTGTTTTCCACAGTACCCTGGCAGGTAAATATATTCATCTAGTAAAAATGTTAAATTAAAAAATCCCCAAAATGGATTTATCAAATTAATGCCTCAAGTTAGTAACTGATCAAAAAAAGGGGGGGAATGAAGCTATAGTTTTTATCATTTTATGAGCCTTGTACCTCATTGTTAGTGTGGTAAAGGCTTAGAGACATTTTCTTAGAGTCATGTTTTTATTAAATTAGTACAAGTGATGCTAAATTAGTTAAAGTTTACTGAAAGTAATGATATACACATCTTATATATACATATATATGCACACATATTTAGATGTGGCTATATATATGTACACATATCTAAATATATGTGTATTTTGTATGTATGTATACACACACATATACATCTTTTTCAACTCCGTTTTATGGACTTTTTGAACTCTATCCGGGGGACCCATTGGGGATTTATGGCCTCCAGAATAGAATAAAAGTATCCTAAATTCTAGAATTCCTTTTTTTTACATAATTGAATAACAAAAAGAAATAAAATTATCTTTCATATAAGCAGCAATAATACCCTATCCTTAATCTCCCATTAAATTCATTTTACCTCCAGGACTTTGCGTATCTCTTTGGTAAACTAGCCTGGGTCAGTTGCACCAAAACTAGAGAGCTCTTTAAAATAAAGCTTTTTAAGGGCTACACTACAAAATGGCCTGACAAGCAAACAAAACACTCCTTGCCAGTCTATTTACTTCAGCCAATCAATAGGCTGCAAATGCCCTAATGTAACTTTAATACTTTGTCACTGTGTGGTTGCCTAGAAGATAATCTGGTCCTTGGTTTCATTTCCCTCTCACTAGGTCTTCAACTTCAAATCTAGGACAGAAAAATCCCTCAACAAATTGGGTCAGAAAATCAATTCCATATACATAGAATTGAATTAGGAGGAAAACAAAGACCCTAACTTGAAAGGGAGTTCTCCCTTTTGATTAGCTCATCAAGTCAGTCAACTAACATTAAGTGCCTTCTATGTGCCAGCCATTGCATTAACTACTGATACCAAAATCTCAATCTCTCTCTCAATCTCTCTCTCTCTCTCTCTCTCTCTCTCTCTCTCTCTCTCTCTCTCT
>JAJPUD010015554.1:0-12500 GCA_023553655.1 Myrmecobius fasciatus | reverse complement strand
GATTTAGATGCCTGAGAATAACTCCTTACCTTTCCAAAATCACATGACATTAAGCCTGCATAATAGGAATATAAATTATAATAATAGTTTTATATTCATATAACAAAAAATGGGAGCAGCAAAAGGCAACATTTCAAATTTTTATTTTTAAGAAAAGTTCATTCAATTAATAATAATCATATCTTCCAGACAAAAAGATTTAAAAGAACGTATTATGCCCCTTAAATATCCATATCAAGGCTTTCAGGCAGACCATACTTCAATCATTCCAGACACGTTAGTACACTGGAAAAGGTGATGCTTTAGTACCATATAAAGCCCAAGAGACTCGTCTGACCAGTGATACTTCCCAGCATTGAATTTAATAATGCGTTAGGCAATGATCTCCATATATAGGTATAGATAGAAAGGGGTTAAGTCTGAAACCTGGTGTCTAAAAAGAATGTGAAAAATTGAGGATTTTGCTTTATATCTTGTAAGTCAATTTCATTAAAGAAGTATGGATTAATCATGTAAGTCATGTACTATTTGTATTGTATATACAAAGAGAAACTAAACAGTCCTTGCCCTCAAAAAGGTTTCATTTTATTTATAATTTTTTGGTCCTTCATTTTTTCTACCTAAAGACTCCATCTCCTTCATACTCTTACTGGGTGATCAATGTGCCTGACTTGTGTCTACTTAGCCATTATGAGTACCAGAAAGACCTTGCTGTCTGTAGCTCTTCTATTATCATAGCTTCCATTCAATCCAACAGGAAATTATTAAGTGTCTTTTGTGTACAAGGCACTGGGAATTTAAAGGAAAAACAAAACAATCTATACCCTAAAAAACTTAATTCTTACTCCTTAGTTTGTAACATTGGCCTTCTTCTGATCCTGTTTCTGTCTCTATCATTGACATCACCATAATCTCATATACGTACACAGCCCAATTAGCTATCTTTTTTGCATAATTATTTTTTTCTTGTATGCACATAGTATCATAGATTTAGAGCTGGAAGGGATTATAAAGGTCATCAAATCTAAATCTTCTCATTTTCCAATTGAGGAAAATGATATTTAGAGATTTTCCCAGAGTCACACAGGAAGTGTCTGAGGCAGGATTAGAACTCTGCTCTTCCTGTCTCCAAGTTAGGACTTTCTACTATTCTGTCTTTCATATTCTGAGCATTTTTGTCTCCTTGAAGGTATCAGTAGATCTTACCTTTCACTTATCACAGGAGTGTGTAATACTGCATTGAAAGGACTGCGGGACCATCTCTTCTAATGAACAGATAAATCGATGCCTTCATGTAGTTATTTGCCCAATCCAAACACAGATCTAGTCCTATTGCCCCCATGGATTCCATCTATTACCGATTTACAGAAATCATGTGAACTAAATGGAAAAGAATGAAATGGGCCAGGAAAAGACCATAGAGGATTAGGTATATAGGTGTTAAATATTAAATATGCTTACATAGAAATTCAGCAATTTTGCTGCCATATGTAATAATTAACAAACATTTATTAAGCACTTTTTACACTTTGCCAAACATTATGTAGTGTAAACACTACAGATACAAATATGAAAAAGAAAGACAGTTTCTGCCTTCAAGGAATTTACAATCTAATCATGGAAGACAGTACATAAAAGGAAGGTGAAAAGTGGAGGAAGAGAAAGATTTATAGTACTCTTTCTCTCTCTCAATCTCTTCTTCCCTCTTTCCCTCTCTTCATTTATATATACATATGCATGAGGCATATATATATACATGCATTTAATATTTATACATATATAGTAGTATCCTTATGGCAATAATTCTGATATTTTAAATTTCACAATTTCACCAGTTCTGGCACACCATCACATAATGGTGCAGAATATAATCCCACCAGTGTGAGTTAGAACCCCTCCTTGACAAGTATTGCTACTGATGAAACTTTATCAGCCTGTAGCCAATCTGCTTATCTGAACTTAGACTGGTCCAGAGACAACAGATGCACAACCAGTAATATATTCATATTAGTAATTACTCAGGCCTGACTTTATTACCCTATATCCTAATGATGTTAGAGCATGACATCATGGGAAGGAGAAAAACAAAAGAAAACATGAAACACTGGAAAGCTGCAAATCTCAGTCTTGGCAAATGAGAGTTAGGATAATTGCAGTCTTTTTGTTTGTATCAGTGCCTAGTAAAGAGTCTGGCTTACAATAAGGGTTTAGTAAATAGTTATTGTTGATTGGCCCATAATAAATGACATGCCAAAATTTAGAGGTTGACAAAATCCTTTATATCTTGTTTCATCCTCACATCAACTCTGCCAGGTAATATATACAGGGTATCCTAAAATATTTAGTATAGTTTTAAGTTTAAATCATTAAATAGAGGTACAATTATTCTAATGTTATAGAAGAGGAAACTGAATCCTCATAGAGGGTAAGCAAATTATGTATGGTAATATCACTAACAATCGTAGAGGTGGGATTTGAAGCCAACTATCTTCTAAGCATGTCTTGCATTTTTATTTGTTATCTTTGACAAGTAACTTGGCCCTTCCTGGAAAATGTTTATTATTAACAACAGCTAAAACATGGAAATAATCTGAATTAGAGGAAAATAGAGAAAAGATCTATAATTCCACTTATTTAAGGAGCTTCCCACTAAAGAAAATCTCTCCACCACTGTAGATAGACACCTCTGAAACTTAGTTGTAGAAAGTTGTTTAGAGCCCAGCTTCTTAAACTGTGGTTGCATCCCCATTAGCTGATAATAAATCATAAATTCACGATCCTCCTATTATGATTTATTATCAGTTAATGTTTGATTTTTATTCTCAATTTTATATACCTAAATACCTGTAGTCAAATAAAACTTTCTTGGGTGAAAAGGAGTCATGAGTGGAAAAAGTTTAAGAAGCCTTTGTTTAGGGAAAAGAGTCATTATGTGACTTGTCTGGAGTCACAGGGACAGTTTGTGTCAGAGATAGCATGTGAACCTAGGTCTCATAGACTTCAAGGTCAGCTCTTTGTCCACTAAACAACCTCTGTGAAAGAAGAAATTCTTTGCTTCTATTGCTTCTAACATTTAATCACACTGAATGAATGTTGCCAAAATCAAGCTGAGACCTCTTGAAGACATTAACTTAAAAAGGTCAAGGTCTCCCATTGCATCCAGGGTCAACTCCAGCCATCCCGATCTATTTCTGGTCATTGGACCCAGATGGTTTTCGGGGTTAAAGTGGGGAAGGTAACTTTGCACATCCCTCTCTCCTACAAATCCAATTCACTTGCATGTCATGGCATCGCCTCTGTGATGTTATGGTGCTCTTCAAGAATGAAAGATGAGCAACAACAACAATAAACAGCTCCTATGAAAATATTTACAAACAAATGCAGATACGTATTGAATTATTTACAAAAAAAGACGTAATGGAGACCCACAGATTTTTTTAATTACCTAGGAAGTCAGTACTATAAAAAGCAGAAGAAAAAAAGTTTTTTTCTTAATTGTTTCAAGACCTAGCAGTAACTCAGATGGATTTTAACTAGATTACAATTCAGACAATATGAAGTAGACTATAATTTTCAGGGAGAAAATGAACTACAGTCAGTGGATATTAATTGTTGCAAATAATAGTCTGTTTTACTCTCTGTAAAAGATAAAGCTGATTAAAACCATGTAGAGAACAATTATTTTATTTTGTGGAATAAAAATTCTCTAAGCCAACTTCAAAGTATGAAAGTTTAATGTTAATTAAATGGATTTATATGAGTATTATTAGATAAGAAATTACACAATCATTAGCAATGCTGGCTGAATTTACGTTATAAAGTTGATAGTCAGCTTGCTATTTAAAGACATCCTTTATAGACTCCCAAATAGTTAATAAATACTTATTAAATTAGATAATCATCTAAGAAAATAAAAGGCTGAAAATCTGCAGTTAATCAACCAATCAACAAGCATTTAAGAACCTACAATGTATCAAGCACTGGGGTTTAAAGACAGAAAAAACACTGAGATTCACAATGACTATAATTTAGAGGCAGTATGGAGTAAGCACCAGGACAAAATTTGGAGTCAGGAGTCTTAGGTGGGAATCCAACTTAAGTTATCCATTGATTAACAATGGGAGATTATATTTCTCATATTCTCAGTTGGTTCGTAAAATGTCATTTTATTGTAAAATGAAGGTGGCAATCTTCATACATGAACTGTGAGTTCCGATGAGCCCTCAAATATGAAATTGCTTTTCTATGGTTAAGCTGTATTATTACAAGTTATAGATGAGTTGCTGATTTGCATTAGTAGAGAGATTCTCCACATTGAAAGTTTCCTTCACTAAGGAAATAGGACTGCCACATAAAATGAAAACAAGTCATATCTACCCCAGGGGTGGCTATTTTTTAAAGTGTTCTTCAAATATTTATAAAAACTATGACATAAATAACAGGTTTCATAAAGACAGATTCAAATATCACCTCTGACATTAATGGAATAGGTCATTTCACTTCTCTTAAACTATTTCTTCTTCTACTACATAAGGGCATTCATATCCATAGTACCAGCTTCATTGTGTTTTATTTGTTATATACAATGATTGTACAGAGCTGTTGTGATACTCAAATAAGATAATGTACATAAAATGCATTTCCAGCTTCAGATGGCAGTTTTGTTGTTATTTCTATATTTGATCTCTGTAGTTTAATATTACGCCAGTTTTTTCATTAGGTCTTGCTGTTGAGTGTGGCCTTTGATTTCTAAAAAGAAAATAGCCAGATCCCTCAGGAAATTTTAAACATAAAAAAAATCCAGGAATATTTTCTTTTGAATGGCATCATATTTATTTTATTGCTTTAAGAATCTTTGATTTCCTCAATGAAAGGACATCAACAATGAGAACTCCTCTCATGAGATGATTTATTAATTAACTGTGGCCAAGGAAAAGAAAATTCAACACCTAATGGCCTATCCATTGGTGATGAGCTTCTCTGAGTTTTTAAGACTCACATTTAGGACCTCTACTTAAAGCCTTTCAGGGTTGCTAAGGCCTGCTTGAACTTGCATTCAGTTAACAAAGCATTTGAGAAACTAAAATCACTTCCTTATTTCATTAAAAATCCCAAATAAAGCTTCTGTATGGATAGGGTCATCTGGAGATGGAACTTCTTATTTTTTTCTTTTTAATTTCTAGTATCACAGGGTATATAATCATTACATGTGTCCACAGGCATGAACCATGGCTATTACCCAAAAAGCTCTAC
Source organism: Myrmecobius fasciatus (assembly GCA_023553655.1). NCBI lineage: Eukaryota > Metazoa > Chordata > Mammalia > Dasyuromorphia > Myrmecobiidae > Myrmecobius > Myrmecobius fasciatus. The sequence goes on along the minus strand of JAJPUD010015554.1, from coordinate 7,247 downwards.
CAGTGTTTGGCAAATGGGCAGGAAAAAGTATAGGTGAGAGAGAAGTCTTGAAAAGAAGGCCCTTTCCATTCCAGAAAGATTTATTAGATACTAACTACATATAAGGACCTGATGATACCAAGATAAATATGACCTAACTTTGCTCTAATTTGCCAGGGTGGGTGGAAGAAGAAGAGGAAGACAAGTATACTAATAGCTGCAATTCAAAGAAGGATAAAATTATATCCAAGAAGAAGACTGAGCAAAGTACTATGTGTAGTAAAGGAGAGGGGGGAAGAAAAGAATTCTTTCAATTAACCAAGGGACAGAGAAGAAAGTAGTGAACTTAAGATAAATACATGCATATGCATGTTTTATAATAGTACTTAACATGTACCAAGTACTATGCTAAGTATTTTTAAATTATTATCTCATTTGATCCTTACAATAACCCTTGAAAATAAGCTTTTATTATTATCAGTTTATAGGTGAGGGAGCTGAGGCAAACAGTGATTAAGTAATTTTCTCATGGTAACAGATAATGAATGTGTGTGTCTGCAATTGAACTCAGGTCTTCTTGACTCTAGACCTAGAACCCTATCCATTGTTCCACCTAGATGTTGAGACATGTTGAATCTGAGTTTCTGTAAAGATTGAGATATTCAAAAAATAATTTAAAAATAATTTTGGAGGGAGTTTTGCAGTTAATTAAATTTGGGAGTCATCTGCACAGGGGATACCTAATAATGATAACAATATATTTAATAATTATAATAGATCACATTTATTATGCATCAGATACTGTACAAAAAGTTTTACAATAATTGTCATGAAGTCATGTAAGTAGGTGACACCAACAATCGACCAAATATGGAAGCAAGAATTCATGAAAGACTTATTTTGTTTCAGGCAACTTGGTAGGTTTTGGGTTACAATGGCAAAAATGAAACAGTCCTTCCTATCAAGGAGTTTATTCTCTATCTTTTGAGGGAGAAACTATATAGTGACAGAAGAAAAAGTAACTCTGGTATAGATAGCCACACTAAAGAAGATGAGGCACTATTAATGGAAGACAGGGAAAAAATATAGAAATGGGTAACCAAAGGAGTGTTAAGGGTCAACAACTACAAATGCCACAGAGAGGTCAAGAAGGATGAAAAAAGAAGGAAAGGCCTTTAGATTTAGTGAGAGAGTGGCCATTAGTGATTGTACAGAGCTATTTCTATATAATAATGGAGGGAAAGGAAAGTAGAAGGCTTTGAGAAATGTGTTGTTAAAAAATGGATAGAACAAAAATAGAAAGCTCTTTCTACGAGTCTGCCAATATTTGGGAGGGGAGAGATATTTCAAAGGACAGCATAATCAAGGGGGAAGGGTTGCTTGGCTGTACATTTTGAACAGGGCAGAATTATGCATGTTTTTTTAAAAGATGAATAAGTCAATAGAAAGGAGAATGAAGTTGCATAAGAGAGTCTTCAAATCTTAGAATGGAAGTCATCTATTTTGTATGCATCTTGCATGCACATACTTTTTCATATTGTGTCTCCTTCATTAGAATGTGATTTTTTCTTTTTTTAATTGTTTTTTTTATTTTCAAAATATATGCAAGGATATTTTTTTCAACACTGACCCTTGAAAAACCTTGACTTCCAATTTTTTCTTCCAATTCCCCTGACTCCCTCCCCTAGATGGCATGTAATCCAATATATGTTAAAGAATGTGATATTTTTAAGAGTAGAATAACTCTTTCTGCCTTATTTTGTATCCTGAGCTTTTAGTAAAATGGATGATACGATAAATGTTTTCAATTAATTATACTTACCCAGTATCATTGCCTTTCTATACTATGTCTGCTTGAATACCTTTGGGGATCTAGAATTTATCCCATCCTAAGGCAGCTACTTATCTCTTAACATAATCTAATTGGAAGTCAACATCTATTTCCCCATATTTTCCTCCCATTAGCCTTTGTAGGAGTACAGAAAAACTCTCCTTCCACAAGCCACTTTTTTAAAAGATGTGAAAATTGCTACTATGGCTCCTCTTGGCTCATGAAGAGTGATCAGGCTTGCCATCTGAAAGCATATTCCTGGATTCAGTCTTAAAATGGAGGAAGAAAAAAGATGTATTATTAGGAAACTTATAAATGGGGCATGTTCTTAGCATCTGAGTCTCTAAGTGGCCCTTTTTCCCTTCCTGAGAGAAGAGTGCTTTGAGAAAAATGATAAATTGTCTGTTGATGTGATCAGCAGCTAAGAAAATGTAATTTTTTTCCAATTGGGGATGATGAATAGTGCAGAAGGCTCTTTTCAAAAGGAAAATAAACCATTTCCAAGATTCATTTTTAAAAATCTATATTATTATCATCATTGTTATTTTATTCCAGACCTCTGAATTCATTGGTGTGGAAACTTCATCTACAAATGCAGATCAAGAACTCATCTGTAACTTTTAATAGTTGTCTAGGATACTAGGACAAGAGACTTGCCCATGCCACATAAAGCCAATATATATCAAAGGAAGGATTTGACTTCTGGTCTTCCTGACTCTGTGACACACCCTCTCTCCACTATAACGCTATAACATTGCCACCTCTCATAGTAGCTGCTTAATAAACATTCATTGAATTAAATTAAATTGAATTGAATTAAATTTATGTCAAAATAAAATACAAATATCAAAATTACTTCCATTTTTATAACAATTTAAGATTTGCAAAGAATTTTACAAATATCACATTTTATCATCACAACAAGTCTGGGAGATATATGCTATTATTATTTCCATTTTTCAGATGAGGAAACTTGAGACATAGGTTAAGTGGCTTGCCCAGAATGAAATAGATAGAAAGTGTTTGAGTCTGAGTTTAAACTAGCTCTAGGCCAAGTACTCTATTCACTGTATCAGGTACAACAGTAATTATTGCTTGAGAGGACTTAAGTGAAATGATATCTGATATATCTTTTAAGAGGATAATGACTACTGTGGCTTTTTGATAAGAACTTGAAGAATTATGTGATTTGCCAGGATGCTATTTTTTGGACCTCCTTTTCCAGGTACATGTAGTAGCTTTGAGTTCTGAAATGACAAGTATTACTTTAGATTTCTTCTTTAGTTAGTTTTAGATTCAGAAGGTTGGGAGCAATTTAGCTTACTATAGGCACAAAATTCTGAAAAGAATTGTCCAGAAATAAAACAGATTATCTCAGAAAATAGTGAATAATTCATTATTGGAAGTCTGGAAACAATTCTGGATGACTATGAATCTCTTCTATTTTAGAGGTGGTTTACATTCATCTACATTATAGACTATACCCCTTTGCAGAAGGATCTTTGTGAGGACCCTTCCAACATTTGCATTCTGTGACTTTGAGAAATTCAACTGCTGCTATTTTGTGAGCCCAATAATCTGCAGAGAGCTTTTGCTCAAAATTTTAGTTCAGAACATATAACTGAGGCCACTTTCCTACATTTAGAAAATTTCCCTCAGGTGTGGCGCTAACTACCTTTTAACTGCTTAGGAACTACATAGGGCCAAAGTCGAGATTCCCAAGCTGAGAATAAAATTTATTGGGATGAATTTTGACTCTGAGAAACAGCAGTGCCCTCAGATCACTGATGTTATTTTAAGGACAAAGTACTGTGGTCCACAGGGCTACAGGAGGTGAGATAGGTGCAACAGCTGTTAGACTAGCAGTCCAGGGAATGCAAATAAAGCCTCCAGCAGAGCTCACTGTACCAGGAGCCGGTAACAATTTTGAACTTTCTCAGGAAATGGAGAGAAAGTAGGAAGGCATTAAGGAGCAGAAAAAAAGACTAGGAACATAACAAGGCACAATTTTGCTCCAGATTTTATATGTGCATGCGTATATGTATGTATGTGTTTACATATGCATACACACATGCGTGCACACTTATAGATATTGTTTTCCCTAACAGAATGTAAACTCTTTGACATCAAGGAATTCTTTTTTTCCTTTTCTTTTTTTAAAATTTATTTTATTAAAAGAAAAGAATACAAAAAAGAAAAACAGAAAATAAATACTAACCAAAATAAAACAAAACAAAAGAGAACATTGGCATGTGCCCAGCAGGACATCAGGGAGGATTCAAGATAATAACAACAAATACCAATTCAAGAAAGTGTATATATAAATATATTAGTAGAAAAAATGATATTCCATCTTTTCTTTACTTCTTTGTAAATTGTTCTTTTATTCTCTGCTGCTTTTTACTTTATTCTTTTCCCTTCTTTCATCCTACCCCACCGCCAAACAGGCTATAGTTGAGAAAGAATATACTTATGTTTACCTATATAAATATACGCACACATGCTCTGTTCTCCCCCCCCCAAACCCACATCTTTCCTATTCCTGGTGACCTTTTGCTATAATTCTATTTCTTGACTTGCCTTGCTATTACTTAACTTTCTCCCACCCATGGATTCCTCCCTTTTCTTCCTTCATTATTTGCTTTCTCTTCTACCCATTCCTACCCCCTTATTTCTTATAGATTTTGGAGAGTACTCTACCCTTCATGGTATATAAGAAGTGTTGCTTTTTAACCTTTTCCTGGGGTGAGTAGTTTTTCTACAAACCCTCCTTTCCCCTCTGATGCCTCTGTATCTATTCTTCCTCTGCATCTCATTTGTATAACATAATAATCCTGTCCTAATCTTTCTTTTGAGCCACCCTATTGTTCATGTCAATTTTAAACATCTGGTATACATGTTCCATGTTAAAAACACAAAACATAAACAATTTGTCTAAATTGAGTTCGTTGAAATTGACCTTTAATATCGGCTCTTATATGTTAAATTTTCTCTATTGAGTTCTGATTTGGTTGAAAGAAAATCATGAAAATCTGCAAGTTTGTTGAATGTCCGTTTTTTTATTCAATCTTAGATAATTTTGCTGGATATGACATTTATACCCACAGGTCTATTCTTTTAATTGTCAGTATGTATGATTCCAGGACCTGGAGTCTTTTGTTGAGGCTGTTGCTAAGTCCTATACAATTCTAATTGTATCTCCAGTATATTTAAAATGTTCTTTATTGTTTCTTGCAAAATTTTCTCTTTAATCTTGATGTTTCAAAATTTGGCAATAATATTACTATGTATTTTCCACAAAGGATCTCATTGTGGTGATGATTGGGGGATTTTTTCTATTTTTACCTTCCCCTCATGTTCTATCACTCCAGGTCAATTTTCTTTGATCATTTCTTACATTATTCTATCAAGGTTATTTTTTTAGTCACAACTTTCAGGCAGTCAGGTTATTCTTATTTTCTCTTTTTGATCTGTTCTCTAGATCTGTCATTTTTCTTAGAAGATGATTCACATTCTATTGGGTTTTTTTGTTCTTTATAGTCTATTTTGTTATTTCTTTTTCTCTCACAGCTTCACTGACTTGTCTTGCTCAATTCTAATTTTCAGAATTATTTTTGTCTTTAAGATTCTGTACTTCCTTTTCTAATTGGATAACTTTTTAAAAAATAATCTTCTTGTTTTCTTGGATGGTTTTATCTTTTAGTTTTTCCTCAATGTCTCTCTTTGATTTTTAATTATTTTTTGAGTTCTTCTGTAAATCCTCTCTGGGCAGGGAGCTTCTTACTATTGCTCTCTGTGGTAGAAACAGCTCTTTTTACTTTAGTGATCTCTTCTGAAGATGAACTTTGTCTTCCTTGTTCCCATAATACATTTCTATGGTAGTGTTCTTCTATGCAGATTCATTTAAAAAAATAAAAAGTATTAGTGTAAACACCTCTCTACTTGTGGGTTGGGTATTGGTGCCTGTAGCTTCACTTCAGCTCTCTTCTCTGATCTAGAACCCCAAACCCAAAGTTTCTTCCTTCTACAAGTGCTGGCAGCTAGTATCAAACCTGCCCCACTGCTTCTTCACTCCTGGTGTGCTCTAGTTCCTTCTCACCTAGGGTTATATTCCTGCAGCACAATTGTCCCTGTCATTCCTGATTAGATGAGGTTCCCTCAGTCTTCCCCTATTCACACCCCAACTCCACAAACAGTCCAGGAGGTGAAAGTTTCTGTGGTTTCTGCTGAGGCTCCAACCAAACCAATTTGCCTCAGGGCTCCCCACTTGGTGTTTCTGCAGAACTAGCCTGGAGGTATCTGTACTTTACACAGATTAATCCCTGTCCTGGGAGCTTTCTTCAGCTCTCTTTGGGTTGTACCAGGAGGCCCCAAGTCTTCTTGATTTTTTTCACCAATCTCTGTTTGCCCTGAAGCCAAAATTTGTTCTATTTGTGGAGGAAATCTGGAGAGTTTGAAATTTACCAACCTACTCCACCATTTTCCTAGAATATTCTTACCTCCCCCTTTTTTGTGTTCCCGGCATCTTACAAAGCCTACTAACATATAGGCAGATAATATGACCTTGTTCATTGATTGATTTATTCAATATCTATGGACTGAAAAGTACTCCCCAATTCCTAGAAATCCATTGTATATTGAGATCCATACATGTGGAGTGCTCAGTTTCAAAAAAGGGCAAAAATGTAATTTCAACTCCTGTCTATGTGGCTATTTGAGACTTTAATGTACATTTCTGGGCTCCATCTATTTGAATCTCTTAAGTGCTGTCTGAACTTTGGAGAGGGTATACTTCACCTAGTTTACATACTATTCTTTAACTGTTCCAGCTGCCTGACCCCTTTCCCATTTGGGATTGATAATACTGAATCAGCACTTCTAAGCATTTGTTTCTCTAGTACCCAAATTCCCTGAGATTTCTTTTAAGCAGAATGCCTATAATTATCATGATTCATTTTCCTGGCATCCTCATGAGCCACTACAATAAAAAGATATAATTTTTTCATATCTATAAAATATCTATAACTATCGAATTTGTTTACTCCTGGGTTTTCTGCTACTTAAATTACAATTATCCACTGTAGAGCTATTAATCTTTCCTGTCTAATCCAACCTGAGTGCTGTGGAGCAGAAAGGAATGTGCAGTACACAAATGAGTCTGAGAAATGCTACCAAATTATGGAAAGGATTTGAATCATGTTAGAACTGTAGGGTACAAACAAAGCATGAACTGAAGTGGAAAGGTCTGTCCATTTTTCTGCTAGGTCACATTTGTTAAGGTAATTCAGATGTTTTAACCTCAGAAACCTGGATTTGCAAGAGTTCTTAGATTTAGTGGGGAAAAAAGAGAAGTAACTAAAAAAAGATAAATAACTGAAGTTTTTCATATCCTTTTGTTCACTGATAGCAAAATACCTGTCTATCCTATGTGAGATTA
>JAJPUD010015553.1:14610-26197 GCA_023553655.1 Myrmecobius fasciatus | reverse complement strand
AATGCATGGAAATATTCACAGAAAGCGTTAAAATGCTGTGTTGTGGTTCACTCTCAGTTCCCACAGGCCTCTCTCTGGATGTATATGACTATCTTCATCGCAGCACAACTGGTTTGAATCACATCATTGTTGAAGAGAACCATGTCCATCAAAATTGATCATCGTATAGTCTTGTTGCTGTGTATAATGTTCTCCTGGTTCTGCTGATTTCACTCAGCATCAGTTCATGCAAGTCTCTCCAATCCTCTCTGAAATCCTCCTGTTGGTCATTTCTTACAGAACAATAATATTCCATAACATTCATATACCATAATTTATTCAGCCATTCTCCAATTGATGGGCATCTTTTCAATTTCCAGTTTCTTGCCACTACAAAAAGGGCTGCCACAAACATTTTTGCACATGTGGGGCCCTTTCCCTCCTTAAAAATCTCTTTGGGATATAGGCCCAGTAGAAACACTGCTGGGTCAAAGGGTATGCACTGTTTGATAACTTTTTGAGCATAGCTCCAAATTGCTCTCCAGAATGGTTGGATCCGTTCACAGTTCCACCAACAATGTATCAGTGTCCCAGTTTTCCCACATCCCCTCCAACAGTTATCATTATCATTTCCTGTCATTTTAGCCAATCTGACAGGTGTGTAGTGGTATCTCAGAGTTGTCTTAATTTGCATTTCTCTGATCAATAGTGACTTGGAGCACCTTTTCATGTGACCGGAAATAGTTTCAATTTCTTCGTCTGAAAATTGTCTGTTCATATCTTTTGACCATTTGTCAATTGGAGAATGGCTTGAATTCTTATATATTTGAGTCAATTCTCTATATATTTTAGAAATGAGGCCTTTATCAGAACCTTTGGATGTAAAAATATTTTCCCAGTTTACTGCTACCCTTCTAATCTTGTCTGCATTCATTTTGTTTGTACAAAAACTTTTCAACTTGATATAGTCAAACTTATCTATTTTGTGATTAATGATGACCTCTAGTTCTTCTTTGGTCACAAATTCCTTCCCCCTCCACAGGTCTGAGAGGTAAACCATCCTACATTGTTCTAATTTGTTTATAATATCATTCTTTATGCCTAGATCATGAATCCATTTTGACCTTATCTTGGTATATGGTGTTAGGTGTGGGTCAATGCCTAATTTCTTCCAGACTAGTTTCCAATTATCCCAGCAGTTTTTGTCAAATAGTGAGTTTTTATCCCAAAAACTGGGGTCTTTGGGTTTATCGAACACTAGATTACAATTGTCATTGAGTATTTTGTTCTGTGAACCTAACCTATTCCACTGATCCACTACTCTATTTCTTATCCAGTACCAAATGGTTTTGGTGACCACTGCTTTATAATATAGTTTTAGATCTGGTGCAGCTAGGCCACCCTCATTTGCATTTTTTTTCATTAATTCCCTTGAAATTCTTGACCTTTTGTTTTTCCAGATGAATTTTGTTGTTATTTTTTCTAGGTCAGTTAAATAATCTCTTGGGAGTTTGATTGGTATAGCACTAAATAGATAGATTAGTTTAGGTAGTATTGCCATCTTTATTATATTCGCTCGACCTATCCAAGAGCACTTGATGTTTTTACAATTGTTTAGATCTGACTTTATTTGTGTGGAGAGTGTTTTGTAGTTTTGCTCCTATAGATCCTGACTTTCCCTTGGCAGATAGATTCCCAAATATTTTATACTATCGATAGTTATTTTGAATGGAATTTCTCTTTGTATCTCTTGCTGTTGCATTTTGTTGGTGATGTATAAAAATGCTGATGATTTATGTGGATTTATTTTGTATCCTGCAACTTTGCTAAAGTTGTGGATTAATTCTAATAGTTTTTTAGTTGATTCTCTAGGGTTCTCTAAGTAGACCATCATATCATCTGCAAAGAGTGATAATTTGGTTTCCTCATGACCTACTCTAATTCCTTTAATCTCTTTTTCTTGTCTTATTGCCAAGGCTAGCATTTCTAATACAATATTGAACAGTAATGGCGATAGTGGGCAACCTTGTTTCACCCCTGATCTTATTGGGAATGGTTCCAGTTTATCACCATTACATATGATGCGAGCTGATGGTTTTAAATAGATGCTACCGACTATTTTAAGGAAAAGTCCATTAATTCCTATACTCTCTAATGTTTTTAATAGGAATGGATGTTGGATTTTATCAAATGCTTTTTCTGCATCTATTGAGATTATCATATGGTTTTTGTTAGTTTGGTTATTAATATAGTCAATTATGTTAATAGTTTTCCTAATATTGAACCATCCCTGCATTCCTGGTATAAATCCTACTTGGTCATGGTGTATTATTCTAGGAATGATTTTCTGTAATCTCTTTGCTAATATTTTATTTAAGATTTTTGCATCAATATTCATTAAGGAGATTGGTCTATAATTTTCTTTCTCGGTTTTTGTTTTACCTGGTTTAGGTATCAGTACCATGTCTGTATCATAAAAAGAGTTTGGTAGGAGTTCTTCATTCCCTGTTTTTTCAAATAGTTTATATAATATTGGAGTTAACTGTTTTTTAAATGTTTGGTAGAATTCACATGTAAATCCATCTGGTCCTGGGGATTTTTTCTTAGGGAGTTGATTAATGACTTGTTCTATTTCTTTTTCTGAAATGGGACTATTTAAGTAATTTATTTCCTCTTCTGTTAATCTGGGCAATCTATATTTTTGTAGATATTCCTCCATTTCACTTAGGTTATCAAATTTATTGGCATACAGTTGGGCAAAGTAACTCCTGATTATTGCTCTAATTTCCTCTTCATTGGTGGAAAGTTCTCCCTTTTCATTTTTGAGACTAACAATTTGATTTTCCTCTTTCCTTTTTCTAATTAAATTAACTAGAGGTTTATCTATTTTGTTGGTTTTTTCATAAAACCAACTTTTAGTTTTATTTATTAATTCAATAGTTTTTTTTTTTTTACTTTCAATTTTACTAATCTCTCCTTTTATTTTTAGGATTTCAAGTTTGGTATTTGATTGGGGGTTTTTAATTTGTTCTTTCTCTAGCTTTTTTAGTTGCAAGCCCAATTCATTGATTTTCTCTTTTTCTATTTTATGCAAATAAGCATCTAGAGATATAAAATTTCCTCTTATTACCGCTTTGGCTGTATCCCACAAATTTTGGTATGTTGTCTCATTATTGTCATTCTCTTGAATGAAATTAGTAATTGTGTCTGTGATTTGCCGTTTCACCCATTCATTCTTTAGGATAAAATTATTTAGTTTCCAATTGCTTTTTGGTCTATTTTCTCCTGGCCTTATATTGCATGTGATTTTTATTCCATCATGATCTGAAAAAAATACATTTATTATTTCTGCCTTCCTGCATTTGATTTTGAGGTTTTTGTGTCCTAACACATGGTCAATTTTTGTATAAGTTCCATGGACTGCTGAGAAAAAAGTAAACTCCTTTCTGTCTCCATTTAATTTCCTCCAAAGATCTATCATACCTAACTTTTCTAACATTTTGTTTACCTCCTTAACTTCTTTCTTATTTATTTTGTGGTTTGATTTATCAAGTTCTGAGAGAGGGAGGTTGAGATCCCCCACTATTATAGTTTTGCTGTCTATTTCTTCTTGCATCTCTCTGAACCTTTCCTCTAGGAATTTCCATGCTATACCACTTGGTGCATATATGTTTAGTATTGATATTGCTTCATCATCTACGGTACCCTTTAGGAAGATATAATTTCCTTCTTTGTCTCTTTTAATTAAGTCTATCTTTGCTTTTACTTGGTCTGAGATCAGGATTGCTACCCCTGCTTTTTTTTGTTCACCTGAAGCATAATAGATTCTGCTCCAGCCTTTTACCTTCACCCTGTATGTATCTCTATGTTTTAGATGTGTTTCTTGTAAACAACATATTGGTGGATTCTGGTTTTTAATCCACTCTGCTATCTGCTTCTGCTTTAAGGGAGAGTTCATTCCATTCACATTCACAGTTAAAATAACTAATTCTGTATTTCCTGCCATCTTATTTACCCTAGCTTATGCTTTTCTCTTTCTTATCCCCTTTCCCTCCTCTCTACTATTTTGCTTTTGAAAACCGCTTCCCTCAAACAATCCTTCCCCTTTAGAGCCCCACCCACCCCCTTTTTCCCCCCTTTCCCTCCAGTTTCCTTATAAGTATGTCTATTATGCCCTCTGAGCCAAATCTGATGAGATGGAGATTAACCCAATTCTCATTCCCCTCCCTTTTCTCCCCTCAATCATTATAGGTTTTCTTTGCCTCTACATGTGGTGTAATTTCCCTTATTTTATCTCCTTTTCCTCTTCTTCCAGTGTTATCCCTTTTCTACCTCTAATTTCTTTTTCAGCTTATCATATCATAAATTTCATAAAATCACAATAAACATATAATAATAATCATAAAATCACAGTAATCATATCATAATCATAATGTAATAATAGATTCATAAAATCAACCCTCATTGTATAAGTATCTATAACATAAATATAGTTCTCAAGAGTTTTTTTTTTTCTTATTGCCTTTTTATGTTTCTCTTGTGTTCTGTGTTTGTAGATCAAATTTTTTGTTCAGTTCTGGTCTTTTCAGTAGAAATAGGTGAAATTCTCCTATATCATTGAATGACCATCTTCTTCCCTGGAAGATAATGCTCATTCTAGCTGGGTAACTTATTCTTGGCTGTAATCCAAGTTCCTTTGCCCTTTGGAATATCTGATTCTAGGCCCTTCGATCCTTCAAAGTAGAAGCTGCAAGGTCCTGTGTGATCCTAATTGTGGCTCCCTGATATTTAAATTGTTTCTTTCTGACTTCTTGTAATATCTTTTCGTTGGTATGATAGTTCTGGAATTTAGCCACGATATTTCTGGGGGACTTAATTTTTGGGTTTCTTTCAGGAGGTGATCGGTGGATTGTTTCAAGGAGTATTTTGCCTTCTGGGTGTAAAATATCAGGGCAGTTTTCTTTTATGATTTCCTGGAATATAGTGTCCAGGTTCTTTTTTTCATCATGGCTTCCAGAAAGCCCTATAATCCTTAGATTGTCTCTCCTAGATCTATTTTCCAGGTCAGTTGTTTTTCCTAGGAGATATTTCATGTTTTTCTCTATCTTTTCATTTTTTTGTTTTTGTTCAACTGATTCTTGAACTCTTGATGAGTCATTCATTTCCAATTGTTCGATTCTAATTTTTAATTTCTTATTTTCTTCAGTTACTGTTTTTAGTTCCTTTTGCAATTGACCAATTACATTTTTTTGTTCATTGCATTCTTTTTCTATTTTTTCTATTTTATTTTGCAGTGATCTCATTTCATTTCCCCATGTTTCTTCTAACTCTCTTTTAAGATTTTTTATGCAATCTTCAAAGAAAGCCTTGTGACATGGAGACCAATTTATGTCTCTCTTTGGGGCTTTTTCTGGAGTTGCTTTACCTTTAGGGGCCTCAGGATTTGAGGTCTGTTCTTCCCTCTCTCCATAAAAGTTGTCTATGGTGAGAGCTCTTTTTGGTTTTTTATTCATTTTTTTTAAAGGTGTGAGGTCTGTTTAGGACAAAGGTGGGACAGCTGCTTTAATTTGCCCTGGGGCAGTTCTGCTGATTGAGTTATTTCAGGAACTGGGCAGTTCTGCTGATTGAATTATATCAGGGGCTGGGCAGCTCCGCTGATTGAATTATTTCTGGCGCTGATCAGTCCTGTTGTTTGATTGCTTTAAGGTGCTGTGTAATGGCAGCTAGGTCCGATGCTCATCAGGGGTTCAGTGGTTCACAATCTATCCCCCTCAAAAGGCAGACCCTCCAAGCCACCTGCCCACAATCAGGACAAATTGTTCCAAGAGGCTCGCAGAAGACTCCCAGGTGTGTGAAAAGCACAACACTCCCACTCCTGTTCTGACTCCTGTTCCAGCTTCCTGCTCCAGCTCCCTGCCCCGGTCTCCCTGCACTGCAGTCTGAGTTCAGTATGCCACCCCCTGCCCCATTAAAACAGACCTGTTTTGAGGTTCTTCCAGAGTATCTTCTTCTAGAATCGTGTTGTTCTCCAGATATTGTGGATTTTTTTGCTTCAGAATCAGTCTAGAGGCTTCATATGTTGTTGGTTTGAGGGGAGGTTAGAGGAGGTTACAGAGAATCCTGTCTGATCTCCGCCACCATGGCTCCACCCTCGGAAGGAACCTGGATTATCATTTTTTCAAGGATGTTTTTGGGGTGTTGTGGGGACCTGAGTTCAAATCCAGCCTCAAACACTTAATACTTTCTAGCTATGTGACTCTGGGCAAATTACTTAACCCCACTTGCATTACCAAAAAAAAGTCATCTTCATAAAAAATGATAAATTTATACAGATCTTCAAATTTTACAAAATACTTTCTATAGATTATTCCTCATAATGACCCTGTGAAATAGATTATTTTATCATATTCATTTTATAGGTAATGAAATTGATTTTCATTGATGTTAAATGACTTGCCCAACATTACCCAGCAAGTATTACAATCAAAATTTGAAGCCACATCTCCTTGTCTCCAAGTCCAACATTTTCCATTATTCAACATTGCCTTTCTTAATTAAAATTATGCTTGATTTCAGTGGTACTCACATTTCAAATATAATTAATTTACATGCCATCACATGGTTCAACATAGAAACAAAACTTGAGTTGAAAAATTTTGAGAACAGTAATAAAAATAAAACTCTGGACATCAGAACCATTGAAATATGCAAAAGATGAATCCTATTTGGATTCCTCAAAGTTGCAATTCTAAGAGTAAGAGGTAATTCAAAGCCCACTTCTTTGATTATTTATCCAACAATTTCATTTCTTTTGCTTTTGGTTTCTTTGTTGCTACTATATTCACCCAAGCTATAAAGAAAGAAATGGGATTTAACCTATTAATTTTGAAAGTGTTTTAATGTTTCAGAGTAATTTTGGTAGGGGAACCAGTAACTCAAAGATCAAACCTAGAAAAGACCTGAAGGAAAATTCTCTTGTTTTAGAATGATGAAACTGAATTCATAAATGAATGTTCAAGGTCATGAAAGTACTAAATACCACAAATGGGACATGAATCTAAGATCTCTGATGCTAGAACAAGTGCTCTCTAAATTTTATCATACTGCTTTGCCAATTGAAGATGAACTGAATGAACCAGTTTGAATTGGCTAATAACAGAAATGAGAAATCTGGTGAAGGGCTCTCTATCCAAATTTATGCTACTTGAAGTTATGGAATTTCATGGAAAATAAAATAAATTTTTCAGCCCAATGGAAATATGCAATGGAAATTCAAATAATGCATCAATTTAATATTTATTATTTCCACTAATCAAGATCTAGCTATACTTAGAGATTTCAATGACCTTATTCTGATTTCCAAGGAATTGGACTGCTAACTATAAATAAATCAATATGTTAAATATATCTTTCCTTTTCTATCTAGAGCTTAGTTTTGAAGAACTATCTGAAACTTAAAATGTTGTCTAACTTGCCCATTATCCCATAACTAGTAAGCCAGAGGCAGATTTGAACTCAGATCTTTTTTTGCTCCTAGGCTACTTCTATAAACACATCCAAATTGCCTTTCTGTTTGGATGCCATGGTTTTTAAATATTGTGCATGATTTTTGTGTATTGTAATAAGTCTTGTTGATCCTTTACTAAAATAAAATAGCAAATAAAAATGGACTTAATATAGTACATGCTTTATAAATGGATGTAGACTGTGGAATGGATGAAAAAAGCTAACAAAATGTTTTTTGCCAGACCCTAAGAAGCCAGATTTAAAATATTTTTTAATAAACAAAATTCAGTGAAGATGATGGTTCTGAAAGTCTGGAAATTCTGCATTGTTTTTCAAGGAGAGTCATTGGTCCATTAGTGAGACATTTATTAACCACTTAACATATGCCAAGTGACTAATATG
Organism: Myrmecobius fasciatus; assembly: GCA_023553655.1. Taxonomy (NCBI): domain Eukaryota; kingdom Metazoa; phylum Chordata; class Mammalia; order Dasyuromorphia; family Myrmecobiidae; genus Myrmecobius; species Myrmecobius fasciatus. The sequence continues at coordinate 18,310 of JAJPUD010015553.1, read as the reverse complement.
AAACACAGTAGCCTCATATGCTGATGAGGAAAGTTTAGAGACATTTTTTTTTTTCTGAGGCATTTGGGGTCAGGCGATTTGCCCAGGGTCACACAGCTAGGGAATGTTAAGTGTCTGAGATCACATTTGAACTCAGGTCCTCCTGACTTCAGAGCTGGTACTCTATTCACTGCGCCACCTAGCTGTCCCAAGAGACATTTCTTTAAATATCCTGTACTTCTTTGGTACAGGTCTGCCTTCTTTGTGTTTATTTTATTTTATTCCTTTAATGTGAACTTAAATACTTAAAATGAACCTAATTGCATACATGTTGGAATATGAAAAGAGGCTTGTTTATGAAAATATGTATCTCCATTTCAAGCTTCTTGATATATTCCAAATATATAATTCTGGACAGTACATTCAAAACTGTACTAGTAGGCTGTGCTTCCTTTTGAATTTTTTTTTTTGTGCAAAAAAAAGTTTCAATGGCTCTCTTATTTTTCTGATGTTGGTATTAATACCTCCCTTTCCTTTTAAACCATCCAACAAAAGAGACAGAAAACAAAAATCTTGTAACAAATGAGAATAGTAAAATAAAATGAATTAAGACAGTGACCATAGCCAAAAAATGCATGTCTCTTATTGTACCTTGAAATTACTGATCATCTTTCTGTCAGGAGGTTTTTTTAAAAAAAAAATTAAACGTTTTAGATCTTTTGAGGACTTTATTGATAAGATTTTTCAAGCATTCCAAATTGTTCCTTTAAAAAACAGTGTAGGATGGGGGCAGCTAGGTGGTACAGTGGATAGAACACCAGCCCTGAAGTCAGGAGGACCTGAGTTTAAATCTGGCCTCAAACATTTAACGCGTCCTATCTGGGTAACCCTGGGCAAGTCATTTAACACCAATTGCATCAGCAAAAAAACCCCAAAACAACAAAATACAAAAAACAAATAGGATAGCGTGTATATTGTCCATATAAAACATAAACACACACATAAATATATATGTACATATAACATGGATAATGCATGTAACATGTTTATATATCATGTATGCATATATAAATGGCATGGGATGTGTGTGTGTGACAGATAAACATAATACATGGGATCATTGTGTGTGACAGATAAATATGGGAATCTGGCCTATTTCTAAAGAGAGAGGGAGTATTTATCACAATTTTGTGAGTCCACGTTAAGGAAGTCCCCTGAGCATTTGAGGCTGGAAGCTCTTTCCTATCATTTGAAAAAGGTTTTAAACAAGAATTGTAGGTATCTTTTTTCTTAAATATTGCTGGTTAAATATATTGGCTCAGAACAAAAAAAAAAGTTGCTTCCTGATCACTCTTGATTGAGGGATTGGGGTTAAGATTAATTTATACTTGTGAGTTTTAATTTCTCACCAAAGGCTGGTTACACAAAAAATTATTTCAAATTCTAAATAGGGAATAAAACCCATTTAAGAGAAATAGCAAAAGGAGATTAGAAAAGTTAAACAGATTGGAATACACTAGAAAATACACAAGACTGAAAGGGCTCTTTAGATGACAATGAAATGAGATCTCAGCTCAACCTTAGAGCTTTCTCCCAAAGGAATATTCCCCAGAGTCTCTAGTGAGGTAATATGAAAATCAGGGACATATTGAGGGGCCAGACTCCCCTGTATTTCTGAAACATACAGTCTTTCTCTCCATCCACACATCTGGAGTCAGTCCCAGAGAGAGCCTAGAATCATGAATGATTCTGCAAGAAGATAATTGCTCTGTTCTCCAGACCTTCTGCACCAGTCCTAGCCCACATAGCATTCTTTCTACCAATCTAGTTGTGAAAATGCCCCAGGCTCAGTTGAAAAAGTTGGTTATGCTTACAATGTTCTTGTTCTTATATAAACTCTTTTTCTGATTCTGTTCACTCTGTTATCAGTTCATATTTTAGGGGTCTTTGTAATCATCTCTTTTCATCATTTCTATGTTTCTCTGTTGTATTTGCATTCCCTTGTCTATAGAGACAAGTTTTATATATATTTATATATACACATATACATACATATATGTATATGTATACATACACATATATAGCATGCAAATTTAGTCATATAACATCTGTGACACCTTTTGTCTGGCATTCAGATGGACTGCCTATCCTCCCTAATTTTTGTCATTTAAACAGTATAATCAGGGATAACAAGAAATGAGGTGACATTCCTTTCCAAACTATTGAAAAATTGGTTCTAGATACCTTGAGATAACATGATGCTAAAATGCAAAGTATGGTCTATTTGGAATTGGATACAATTTATAAACTCTTTCCTTAATGGGTAAACCTGCAGTAGTATTTTGCCTTAATTGGCTTATCTCCTACCCAGAGGTATTCTTTCACAGAATGGAAGTAACAGAAAGAATGGGATATCCGTTTATTATTCGCTCTCATTTTGAGACTTTTTTGAAGTAACAAGTATTTTGGCTTAGACTTGAATAAAACTACCAAATTCTAGCTTTTTTCAAAAAAGGTGAATTTAAGAATTATTATTTTTTTAAATCTAGCCCTTTTCATCAGAGAATCCAATCATCCTTTGGAAATCCTTCTGTTTTCCTTCACTTATGCCTTGTTTTCCACAGTACCCTGGCAGGTAAATATATTCATCTAGTAAAAATGTTAAATTAAAAAATCCCCAAAATGGATTTATCAAATTAATGCCTCAAGTTAGTAACTGATCAAAAAAAGGGGGGGAATGAAGCTATAGTTTTTATCATTTTATGAGCCTTGTACCTCATTGTTAGTGTGGTAAAGGCTTAGAGACATTTTCTTAGAGTCATGTTTTTATTAAATTAGTACAAGTGATGCTAAATTAGTTAAAGTTTACTGAAAGTAATGATATACACATCTTATATATACATATATATGCACACATATTTAGATGTGGCTATATATATGTACACATATCTAAATATATGTGTATTTTGTATGTATGTATACACACACATATACATCTTTTTCAACTCCGTTTTATGGACTTTTTGAACTCTATCCGGGGGACCCATTGGGGATTTATGGCCTCCAGAATAGAATAAAAGTATCCTAAATTCTAGAATTCCTTTTTTTACATAATTGAATAACAAAAAGAAATAAAATTATCTTTCATATAAGCAGCAATAATACCCTATCCTTAATCTCCCATTAAATTCATTTTACCTCCAGGACTTTGCGTATCTCTTTGGTAAACTAGCCTGGGTCAGTTGCACCAAAACTAGAGAGCTCTTTAAAATAAAGCTTTTTAAGGGCTACACTACAAAATGGCCTGACAAGCAAACAAAACACTCCTTGCCAGTCTATTTACTTCAGCCAATCAATAGGCTGCAAATGCCCTAATGTAACTTTAATACTTTGTCACTGTGTGGTTGCCTAGAAGATAATCTGGTCCTTGGTTTCATTTCCCTCTCACTAGGTCTTCAACTTCAAATCTAGGACAGAAAAATCCCTCAACAAATTGGGTCAGAAAATCAATTCCATATACATAGAATTGAATTAGGAGGAAAACAAAGACCCTAACTTGAAAGGGAGTTCTCCCTTTTGATTAGCTCATCAAGTCAGTCAACTAACATTAAGTGCCTTCTATGTGCCAGCCATTGCATTAACTACTGATACCAAAATCTCAATCTCTCTCTCAATCTCTCTCTCTCTCTCTCTCTCTCTCTCTCTCTCTCTCTCTCTCTCT
>JAJPUD010015553.1:0-12500 GCA_023553655.1 Myrmecobius fasciatus | reverse complement strand
ATTTAGATGCCTGAGAATAACTCCTTACCTTTCCAAAATCACATGACATTAAGCCTGCATAATAGGAATATAAATTATAATAATAGTTTTATATTCATATAACAAAAAATGGGAGCAGCAAAAGGCAACATTTCAAATTTTTATTTTTAAGAAAAGTTCATTCAATTAATAATAATCATATCTTCCAGACAAAAAGATTTAAAAGAACGTATTATGCCCCTTAAATATCCATATCAAGGCTTTCAGGCAGACCATACTTCAATCATTCCAGACACGTTAGTACACTGGAAAAGGTGATGCTTTAGTACCATATAAAGCCCAAGAGACTCGTCTGACCAGTGATACTTCCCAGCATTGAATTTAATAATGCGTTAGGCAATGATCTCCATATATAGGTATAGATAGAAAGGGGTTAAGTCTGAAACCTGGTGTCTAAAAAGAATGTGAAAAATTGAGGATTTTGCTTTATATCTTGTAAGTCAATTTCATTAAAGAAGTATGGATTAATCATGTAAGTCATGTACTATTTGTATTGTATATACAAAGAGAAACTAAACAGTCCTTGCCCTCAAAAAGGTTTCATTTTATTTATAATTTTTTGGTCCTTCATTTTTTCTACCTAAAGACTCCATCTCCTTCATACTCTTACTGGGTGATCAATGTGCCTGACTTGTGTCTACTTAGCCATTATGAGTACCAGAAAGACCTTGCTGTCTGTAGCTCTTCTATTATCATAGCTTCCATTCAATCCAACAGGAAATTATTAAGTGTCTTTTGTGTACAAGGCACTGGGAATTTAAAGGAAAAACAAAACAATCTATACCCTAAAAAACTTAATTCTTACTCCTTAGTTTGTAACATTGGCCTTCTTCTGATCCTGTTTCTGTCTCTATCATTGACATCACCATAATCTCATATACGTACACAGCCCAATTAGCTATCTTTTTTGCATAATTATTTTTTTCTTGTATGCACATAGTATCATAGATTTAGAGCTGGAAGGGATTATAAAGGTCATCAAATCTAAATCTTCTCATTTTCCAATTGAGGAAAATGATATTTAGAGATTTTCCCAGAGTCACACAGGAAGTGTCTGAGGCAGGATTAGAACTCTGCTCTTCCTGTCTCCAAGTTAGGACTTTCTACTATTCTGTCTTTCATATTCTGAGCATTTTTGTCTCCTTGAAGGTATCAGTAGATCTTACCTTTCACTTATCACAGGAGTGTGTAATACTGCATTGAAAGGACTGCGGGACCATCTCTTCTAATGAACAGATAAATCGATGCCTTCATGTAGTTATTTGCCCAATCCAAACACAGATCTAGTCCTATTGCCCCCATGGATTCCATCTATTACCGATTTACAGAAATCATGTGAACTAAATGGAAAAGAATGAAATGGGCCAGGAAAAGACCATAGAGGATTAGGTATATAGGTGTTAAATATTAAATATGCTTACATAGAAATTCAGCAATTTTGCTGCCATATGTAATAATTAACAAACATTTATTAAGCACTTTTTACACTTTGCCAAACATTATGTAGTGTAAACACTACAGATACAAATATGAAAAAGAAAGACAGTTTCTGCCTTCAAGGAATTTACAATCTAATCATGGAAGACAGTACATAAAAGGAAGGTGAAAAGTGGAGGAAGAGAAAGATTTATAGTACTCTTTCTCTCTCTCAATCTCTTCTTCCCTCTTTCCCTCTCTTCATTTATATATACATATGCATAAGGCATATATATATACATGCATTTAATATTTATACATATATAGTAGTATCCTTATGGCAATAATTCTGATATTTTAAATTTCACAATTTCACCAGTTCTGGCACACCATCACATAATGGTGCAGAATATAATCCCACCAGTGTGAGTTAGAACCCCTCCTTGACAAGTATTGCTACTGATGAAACTTTATCAGCCTGTAGCCAATCTGCTTATCTGAACTTAGACTGGTCCAGAGACAACAGATGCACAACCAGTAATATATTCATATTAGTAATTACTCAGGCCTGACTTTATTACCCTATATCCTAATGATGTTAGAGCATGACATCATGGGAAGGAGAAAAACAAAAGAAAACATGAAACACTGGAAAGCTGCAAATCTCAGTCTTGGCAAATGAGAGTTAGGATAATTGCAGTCTTTTTGTTTGTATCAGTGCCTAGTAAAGAGTCTGGCTTACAATAAGGGTTTAGTAAATAGTTATTGTTGATTGGCCCATAATAAATGACATGCCAAAATTTAGAGGTTGACAAAATCCTTTATATCTTGTTTCATCCTCACATCAACTCTGCCAGGTAATATATACAGGGTATCCTAAAATATTTAGTATAGTTTTAAGTTTAAATCATTAAATAGAGGTACAATTATTCTAATGTTATAGAAGAGGAAACTGAATCCTCATAGAGGGTAAGCAAATTATGTATGGTAATATCACTAACAATCGTAGAGGTGGGATTTGAAGCCAACTATCTTCTAAGCATGTCTTGCATTTTTATTTGTTATCTTTGACAAGTAACTTGGCCCTTCCTGGAAAATGTTTATTATTAACAACAGCTAAAACATGGAAATAATCTGAATTAGAGGAAAATAGAGAAAAGATCTATAATTCCACTTATTTAAGGAGCTTCCCACTGAAGAAAATCTCTCCACCACTGTAGATAGACACCTCTGAAACTTAGTTGTAGAAAGTTGTTTAGAGCCCAGCTTCTTAAACTGTGGTTGCATCCCCATTAGCTGATAATAAATCATAAATTCACAATCCTCCTATTATGATTTATTATCAGTTAATGTTTGATTTTTATTCTCAATTTTATATACCTAAATACCTGTAGTCAAATAAAACTTTCTTGGGTGAAAAGGAGTCATGAGTGGAAAAAGTTTAAGAAGCCTTTGTTTAGGGAAAAGAGTCATTATGTGACTTGTCTGGAGTCACAGGGACAGTTTGTGTCAGAGATAGCATGTGAACCTAGGTCTCATAGACTTCAAGGTCAGCTCTTTGTCCACTAAACAACCTCTGTGAAAGAAGAAATTCTTTGCTTCTATTGCTTCTAACATTTAATCACACTGAATGAATGTTGCCAAAATCAAGCTGAGACCTCTTGAAGACATTAACTTAAAAAGGTCAAGGTCTCCCATTGCATCCAGGGTCAACTCCAGCCATCCCGATCTATTTCTGGTCATTGGACCCAGATGGTTTTCGGGGTTAAAGTGGGGAAGGTAACTTTGCACATCCCTCTCTCCTACAAATCCAATTCACTTGCATGTCATGGCATCGCCTCTGTGATGTTATGGTGCTCTTCAAGAATGAAAGATGAGCAACAACAACAATAAACAGCTCCTATGAAAATATTTACAAACAAATGCAGATACGTATTGAATTATTTACAAAAAAAGACGTAATGGAGACCCACAGATTTTTTTAATTACCTAGGAAGTCAGTACTATAAAAAGCAGAAGAAAAAAAGTTTTTTTCTTAATTGTTTCAAGACCTAGCAGTAACTCAGATGGATTTTAACTAGATTACAATTCAGACAATATGAAGTAGACTATAATTTTCAGGGAGAAAATGAACTACAGTCAGTGGATATTAATTGTTGCAAATAATAGTCTGTTTTACTCTCTGTAAAAGATAAAGCTGATTAAAACCATGTAGAGAACAATTATTTTATTTTGTGGAATAAAAATTCTCTAAGCCAACTTCAAAGTATGAAAGTTTAATGTTAATTAAATGGATTTATATGAGTATTATTAGATAAGAAATTACACAATCATTAGCAATGCTGGCTGAATTTACGTTATAAAGTTGATAGTCAGCTTGCTATTTAAAGACATCCTTTATAGACTCCCAAATAGTTAATAAATACTTATTAAATTAGATAATCATCTAAGAAAATAAAAGGCTGAAAATCTGCAGTTAATCAACCAATCAACAAGCATTTAAGAACCTACAATGTATCAAGCACTGGGGTTTAAAGACAGAAAAAACACTGAGATTCACAATGACTATAATTTAGAGGCAGTATGGAGTAAGCACCAGGACAAAATTTGGAGTCAGGAGTCTTAGGTGGGAATCCAACTTAAGTTATCCATTGATTAACAATGGGAGATTATATTTCTCATATTCTCAGTTGGTTCGTAAAATGTCATTTTATTGTAAAATGAAGGTGGCAATCTTCATACATGAACTGTGAGTTCCGATGAGCCCTCAAATATGAAATTGCTTTTCTATGGTTAAGCTGTATTATTACAAGTTATAGATGAGTTGCTGATTTGCATTAGTAGAGAGATTCTCCACATTGAAAGTTTCCTTCACTAAGGAAATAGGACTGCCACATAAAATGAAAACAAGTCATATCTACCCCAGGGGTGGCTATTTTTTAAAGTGTTCTTCAAATATTTATAAAAACTATGACATAAATAACAGGTTTCATAAAGACAGATTCAAATATCACCTCTGACATTAATGGAATAGGTCATTTCACTTCTCTTAAACTATTTCTTCTTCTACTACATAAGGGCATTCATATCCATAGTACCAGCTTCATTGTGTTTTATTTGTTATATACAATGATTGTACAGAGCTGTTGTGATACTCAAATAAGATAATGTACATAAAATGCATTTCCAGCTTCAGATGGCAGTTTTGTTGTTATTTCTATATTTGATCTCTGTAGTTTAATATTACGCCAGTTTTTTCATTAGGTCTTGCTGTTGAGTGTGGCCTTTGATTTCTAAAAAGAAAATAGCCAGATCCCTCAGGAAATTTTAAACATAAAAAAAATCCAGGAATATTTTCTTTTGAATGGCATCATATTTATTTTATTGCTTTAAGAATCTTTGATTTCCTCAATGAAAGGACATCAACAATGAGAACTCCTCTCATGAGATGATTTATTAATTAACTGTGGCCAAGGAAAAGAAAATTCAACACCTAATGGCCTATCCATTGGTGATGAGCTTCTCTGAGTTTTTAAGACTCACATTTAGGACCTCTACTTAAAGCCTTTCAGGGTTGCTAAGGCCTGCTTGAACTTGCATTCAGTTAACAAAGCATTTGAGAAACTAAAATCACTTCCTTATTTCATTAAAAATCCCAAATAAAGCTTCTGTATGGATAGGGTCATCTGGAGATGGAACTTCTTATTTTTTTCTTTTTAATTTCTAGTATCACAGGGTATATAATCATTACATGTGTCCACAGGCATGAACCATGGCTATTACCCAAAAAGCTCTACCAGTGTTTGGCAAATGGGCAGGAAAAAGTATAGGTGAGAGAGAAGTCTTAAAAAGAAGGCCCTTTCCATTCCAGAAAGATTTATTAGATACTAACTACATATAAGGACCTGATGATACCAAGATAAATATGACCTAACTTTGCTCTAATTTGCCAGGGTGGGTGGAAGAAGAAGAGGAAGACAAGTATACTAATAGCTGCAATTCAAAGAAGGATAAAATTATATCCAAGAAGAAGACTGAGCAAAGTACTATGTGTAGTAAAGGAGAGGGGGGAAGAAAAGAATTCTTTCAATTAACCAAGGGACAGAGAAGAAAGTAGTGAACTTAAGATAAATACATGCATATGCATGTTTTATAATAGTACTTAACATGTACCAAGTACTATGCTAAGTATTTTTAAATTATTATCTCATTTGATCCTTACAATAACCCTTGAAAATAAGCTTTTATTATTATCAGTTTATAGGTGAGGGAGCTGAGGCAAACAGTGATTAAGTAATTTTCTCATGGTAACAGATAATGAATGTGTGTGTCTGCAATTGAACTCAGGTCTTCTTGACTCTAGACCTAGAACCCTATCCATTGTTCCACCTAGATGTTGAGACATGTTGAATCTGAGTTTCTGTAAAGATTGAGATATTCAAAAAATAATTTAAAAATAATTTTGGAGGGAGTTTTGCAGTTAATTAAATTTGGGAGTCATCTGCACAGGGGATACCTAATAATGATAACAATATATTTAATAATTATAATAGATCACATTTATTATGCATCAGATACTGTACAAAAAGTTTTACAATAATTGTCATGAAGTCATGTAAGTAGGTGACACCAACAATCGACCAAATATGGAAGCAAGAATTCATGAAAGACTTATTTTGTTTCAGGCAACTTGGTAGGTTTTGGGTTACAATGGCAAAAATGAAACAGTCCTTCCTATCAAGGAGTTTATTCTCTATCTTTTGAGGGAGAAACTATATAGTGACAGAAGAAAAAGTAACTCTGGTATAGATAGCCACACTAAAGAAGATGAGGCACTATTAATGGAAGACAGGGAAAAAATATAGAAATGGGTAACCAAAGGAGTGTTAAGGGTCAACAACTACAAATGCCACAGAGAGGTCAAGAAGGATGAAAAAAGAAGGAAAGGCCTTTAGATTTAGTGAGAGAGTGGCCATTAGTGATTGTACAGAGCTATTTCTATATAATAATGGAGGGAAAGGAAAGTAGAAGGCTTTGAGAAATGTGTTGTTAAAAAATGGATAGAACAAAAATAGAAAGCTCTTTCTACGAGTCTGCCAATATTTGGGAGGGGAGAGATATTTCAAAGGACAGCATAATCAAGGGGGAAGGGTTGCTTGGCTGTACATTTTGAACAGGGCAGAATTATGCATGTTTTTTTAAAAGATGAATAAGTCAATAGAAAGGAGAATGAAGTTGCATAAGAGAGTCTTCAAATCTTAGAATGGAAGTCATCTATTTTGTATGCATCTTGCATGCACATACTTTTTCATATTGTGTCTCCTTCATTAGAATGTGATTTTTTCTTTTTTTAATTGTTTTTTTTTATTTTCAAAATATATGCAAGGATATTTTTTTCAACACTGACCCTTGAAAAACCTTGACTTCCAATTTTTTCTTCCAATTCCCCTGACTCCCTCCCCTAGATGGCATGTAATCCAATATATGTTAAAGAATGTGATATTTTTAAGAGTAGAATAACTCTTTCTGCCTTATTTTGTATCCTGAGCTTTTAGTAAAATGGATGATACGATAAATGTTTTCAATTAATTATACTTACCCAGTATCATTGCCTTTCTATACTATGTCTGCTTGAATACCTTTGGGGATCTAGAATTTATCCCATCCTAAGGCAGCTACTTATCTCTTAACATAATCTAATTGGAAGTCAACATCTATTTCCCCATATTTTCCTCCCATTAGCCTTTGTAGGAGTACAGAAAAACTCTCCTTCCACAAGCCACTTTTTTAAAAGATGTGAAAATTGCTACTATGGCTCCTCTTGGCTCATGAAGAGTGATCAGGCTTGCCATCTGAAAGCATATTCCTGGATTCAGTCTTAAAATGGAGGAAGAAAAAAGATGTATTATTAGGAAACTTATAAATGGGGCATGTTCTTAGCATCTGAGTCTCTAAGTGGCCCTTTTTCCCTTCCTGAGAGAAGAGTGCTTTGAGAAAAATGATAAATTGTCTGTTGATGTGATCAGCAGCTAAGAAAATGTAATTTTTTTCCAATTGGGGATGATGAATAGTGCAGAAGGCTCTTTTCAAAAGGAAAATAAACCATTTCCAAGATTCATTTTTAAAAATCTATATTATTATCATCATTGTTATTTTATTCCAGACCTCTGAATTCATTGGTGTGGAAACTTCATCTACAAATGCAGATCAAGAACTCATCTGTAACTTTTAATAGTTGTCTAGGATACTAGGACAAGAGACTTGCCCATGCCACATAAAGCCAATATATATCAAAGGAAGGATTTGACTTCTGGTCTTCCTGACTCTGTGACACACCCTCTCTCCACTATAACACTATAACATTGCCACCTCTCATAGTAGCTGCTTAATAAACATTCATTGAATTAAATTAAATTGAATTGAATTAAATTTATGTCAAAATAAAATACAAATATCAAAATTACTTCCATTTTTATAACAATTTAAGATTTGCAAAGAATTTTACAAATATCACATTTTATCATCACAACAAGTCTGGGAGATATATGCTATTATTATTTCCATTTTTCAGATGAGGAAACTTGAGACATAGGTTAAGTGGCTTGCCCAGAATGAAATAGATAGAAAGTGTTTGAGTCTGAGTTTAAACTAGCTCTAGGCCAAGTACTCTATTCACTGTATCAGGTACAACAGTAATTATTGCTTGAGAGGACTTAAGTGAAATGATATCTGATATATCTTTTAAGAGGATAATGACTACTGTGGCTTTTTGATAAGAACTTGAAGAATTATGTGATTTGCCAGGATGCTATTTTTTGGACCTCCTTTTCCAGGTACATGTAGTAGCTTTGAGTTCTGAAATGACAAGTATTACTTTAGATTTCTTCTTTAGTTAGTTTTAGATTCAGAAGGTTGGGAGCAATTTAGCTTACTATAGGCACAAAATTCTGAAAAGAATTGTCCAGAAATAAAACAGATTATCTCAGAAAATAGTGAATAATTCATTATTGGAAGTCTGGAAACAATTCTGGATGACTATGAATCTCTTCTATTTTAGAGGTGGTTTACATTCATCTACATTATAGACTATACCCCTTTGCAGAAGGATCTTTGTGAGGACCCTTCCAACATTTGCATTCTGTGACTTTGAGAAATTCAACTGCTGCTATTTTGTGAGCCCAATAATCTGCAGAGAGCTTTTGCTCAAAATTTTAGTTCAGAACATATAACTGAGGCCACTTTCCTACATTTAGAAAATTTCCCTCAGGTGTGGCGCTAACTACCTTTTAACTGCTTAGGAACTACATAGGGCCAAAGTCGAGATTCCCAAGCTGAGAATAAAATTTATTGGGATGAATTTTGACTCTGAGAAACAGCAGTGCCCTCAGATCACTGATGTTATTTTAAGGACAAAGTACTGTGGTCCACAGGGCTACAGGAGGTGAGATAGGTGCAATAGCTGTTAGACTAGCAGTCCAGGGAATGCAAATAAAGCCTCCAGCAGAGCTCACTGTACCAGGAGCCGGTAACAATTTTGAACTTTCTCAGGAAATGGAGAGAAAGTAGGAAGGCATTAAGGAGCAGAAAAAAAGACTAGGAACATAACAAGGCACAATTTTGCTCCAGATTTTATATGTGCATGCGTATATGTATGTATGTGTTTACATATGCATACACACATGCGTGCACACTTATAGATATTGTTTTCCCTAACAGAATGTAAACTCTTTGACATCAAGGAATTCTTTTTTTCCTTTTCTTTTTTTAAAATTTATTTTATTAAAAGAAAAGAATACAAAAAAGAAAAACAGAAAATAAATACTAACCAAAATAAAACAAAACAAAAGAGAACATTGGCATGTGCCCAGCAGGACATCAGGGAGGATTCAAGATAATAACAACAAATACCAATTCAAGAAAGTGTATATATAAATATATTAGTAGAAAAAATGATATTCCATCTTTTCTTTACTTCTTTGTAAATTGTTCTTTTATTCTCTGCTGCTTTTTACTTTATTCTTTTCCCTTCTTTCATCCTACCCCACCGCCAAACAGGCTATAGTTGAGAAAGAATATACTTATGTTTACCTATATAAATATACGCACACATGCTCTGTTCTCCCCCCCCCAAACCCACATCTTTCCTATTCCTGGTGACCTTTTGCTATAATTCTATTTCTTGACTTGCCTTGCTATTACTTAACTTTCTCCCACCCATGGATTCCTCCCTTTTCTTCCTTCATTATTTGCTTTCTCTTCTACCCATTCCTACCCCCTTATTTCTTATAGATTTTGGAGAGTACTCTACCCTTCATGGTATATAAGAAGTGTTGCTTTTTAACCTTTTCCTGGGGTGAGTAGTTTTTCTACAAACCCTCCTTTCCCCTCTGATGCCTCTGTATCTATTCTTCCTCTGCATCTCATTTGTATAACATAATAATCCTGTCCTAATCTTTCTTTTGAGCCACCCTATTGTTCATGTCAATTTTAAACATCTGGTATACATGTTCCATGTTAAAAACACAAAACATAAACAATTTGTCTAAATTGAGTTCGTTGAAATTGACCTTTAATATCGGCTCTTATATGTTAAATTTTCTCTATTGAGTTCTGATTTGGTTGAAAGAAAATCATGAAAATCTGCAAGTTTGTTGAATGTCCGTTTTTTTATTCAATCTTAGATAATTTTGCTGGATATGACATTTATACCCACAGGTCTATTCTTTTAATTGTCAGTATGTATGATTCCAGGACCTGGAGTCTTTTGTTGAGGCTGTTGCTAAGTCCTATACAATTCTAATTGTATCTCCAGTATATTTAAAATGTTCTTTATTGTTTCTTGCAAAATTTTCTCTTTAATCTTGATGTTTCAAAATTTGGCAATAATATTACTATGTATTTTCCACAAAGGATCTCATTGTGGTGATGATTGGGGGATTTTTTCTATTTTTACCTTCCCCTCATGTTCTATCACTCCAGGTCAATTTTCTTTGATCATTTCTTACATTATTCTATCAAGGTTATTTTTTTAGTCACAACTTTCAGGCAGTCAGGTTATTCTTATTTTCTCTTTTTGATCTGTTCTCTAGATCTGTCATTTTTCTTAGAAGATGATTCACATTCTATTGGGTTTTTTTGTTCTTTATAGTCTATTTTGTTATTTCTTTTTCTCTCACAGCTTCACTGACTTGTCTTGCTCAATTCTAATTTTCAGAATTATTTTTGTCTTTAAGATTCTGTACTTCCTTTTCTAATTGGATAACTTTTTAAAAAATAATCTTCTTGTTTTCTTGGATGGTTTTATCTTTTAGTTTTTCCTCAATGTCTCTCTTTGATTTTTAATTATTTTTTGAGTTCTTCTGTAAATCCTCTCTGGGCAGGGAGCTTCTTACTATTGCTCTCTGTGGTAGAAACAGCTCTTTTTACTTTAGTGATCTCTTCTGAAGATGAACTTTGTCTTCCTTGTTCCCATAATACATTTCTATGGTAGTGTTCTTCTATGCAGATTCATTTAAAAAAATAAAAAGTATTAGTGTAAACACCTCTCTACTTGTGGGTTGGGTATTGGTGCCTGTAGCTTCACTTCAGCTCTCTTCTCTGATCTAGAACCCCAAACCCAAAGTTTCTTCCTTCTACAAGTGCTGGCAGCTAGTATCAAACCTGCCCCACTGCTTCTTCACTCCTGGTGTGCTCTAGTTCCTTCTCACCTAGGGTTATATTCCTGCAGCACAATTGTCCCTGTCATTCCTGATTAGATGAGGTTCCCTCAGTCTTCCCCTATTCACACCCCAACTCCACAAACAGTCCAGGAGGTGAAAGTTTCTGTGGTTTCTGCTGAGGCTCCAACCAAACCAATTTGCCTCAGGGCTCCCCACTTGGTGTTTCTGCAGAACTAGCCTGGAGGTATCTGTACTTTACACAGATTAATCCCTGTCCTGGGAGCTTTCTTCAGCTCTCTTTGGGTTGTACCAGGAGGCCCCAAGTCTTCTTGATTTTTTTCACCAATCTCTGTTTGCCCTGAAGCCAAAATTTGTTCTATTTGTGGAGGAAATCTGGAGAGTTTGAAATTTACCAACCTACTCCACCATTTTCCTAGAATATTCTTACCTCCCCCTTTTTTGTGTTCCCGGCATCTTACAAAGCCTACTAACATATAGGCAGATAATATGACCTTGTTCATTGATTGATTTATTCAATATCTATGGACTGAAAAGTACTCCCCAATTCCTAGAAATCCATTGTATATTGAGATCCATACATGTGGAGTGCTCAGTTTCAAAAAAGGGCAAAAATGTAATTTCAACTCCTGTCTATGTGGCTATTTGAGACTTTAATGTACATTTCTGGGCTCCATCTATTTGAATCTTTTAAGTGCTGTCTGAACTTTGGAGAGGGTATACTTCACCTAGTTTACATACTATTCTTTAACTGTTCCAGCTGCCTGACCCCTTTCCCATTTGGGATTGATAATACTGAATCAGCACTTCTAAGCATTTGTTTCTCTAGTACCCAAATTCCCTGAGATTTCTTTTAAGCAGAATGCCTATAATTATCATGATTCATTTTCCTGGCATCCTCATGAGCCACTACAATAAAAAGATATAATTTTTTCATATCTATAAAATATCTATAACTATCGAATTTGTTTACTCCTGGGTTTTCTGCTACTTAAATTACAATTATCCACTGTAGAGCTATTAATCTTTCCTGTCTAATCCAACCTGAGTGCTGTGGAGCAGAAAGGAATGTGCAGTACACAAATGAGTCTGAGAAATGCTACCAAATTATGGAAAGGATTTGAATCATGTTAGAACTGTAGGGTACAAACAAAGCATGAACTGAAGTGGAAAGGTCTGTCCATTTTTCTGCTAGGTCACATTTGTTAAGGTAATTCAGATGTTTTAACCTCAGAAACCTGGATTTGCAAGAGTTCTTAGATTTAGTGGGGAAAAAAGAGAAGTAACTAAAAAAAGATAAATAACTGAAGTTTTTCATATACTTTTGTTCACTGATAGCAAAATACCTGTCTATCCTATGTGAGATTA
>JAJPUD010015552.1:0-36986 GCA_023553655.1 Myrmecobius fasciatus | reverse complement strand
AATGCAGAGGAGATTGGAATGTGGAGAGATTTGGAGAATTTTTTCCCTTTTATTAAAACTTTATTTTTCAAAACATATGCGTGAAGGGGCAGCTAGGTGGCGCAGTGGTTAGAGCACCAGCCCTGAAGTCAGGAAGACCCGAGTTCAAATCTGGTCTCAGACACTTCCTAGCTGTGTGACCCTGGGCAAGTCACTTAACCCCAATTGCCTCAGCAAAAAGCAAAAAAAAAAAAAAAAAAAAACATTTGCCGTAAAAATTTTTTAAACTTTGGCTTTCCAAGTCCTTTGTGTTCCAATTCCCCCCCCCCACCTCTTCCCCTAGATGGTAAATAGTTCAATATATATTAACCATGGTAGAAATATATGTTAAATCCAATATATGCATGCTTATTCATACAATTATCTTGCCACACAAGAAAAATCGAATCAAACTAGAAAAAAAAATGAGAAGCAAAATAAAATGCAAGGAAACAACAACAGAAAGTGTGAAAATGCTATGTTGTGAACCAAACTCATTGTTAAAGAGAGCCATGTCCATCAGAATTGATCATATAGTCTTGTGGCTGTGCATAATGATCTCTTGATAATGAGCTCATTTCACTCAGCATCAGTTCACGCAAGTTTCTCCAGGCCTCTCTGAAATCATCCTGCTGGTAGTTTCTTACAGAACAATAATATTCCATGATACTGATATACCATAATTTATTCAGCCATTCTCCAGTTGATGGGCATCCATTCAGTTTCCAGTTTCTAGCCCCTACAAAAAGGGCTGCCATAAACATTATGGCACATGTGGTTCCCTTTCGTTACTTTAAGATTTCTTTGGGATATAAGCCCAATAGAAACACTGCTGGGTCAAAGGGTATGCACAGTTTGATAACTTTTTGAGCGTAGCTCCCAATTGCTCTCCAGAATAGTTGGATCCGTTCACAGTTCCACCAACAATGTATTAGTGCCCCAGTCTTTCCACATCCCATCCAACATTCATTGTTATCTTTTCCTGTCATTTTAGCCAATCTGACAGGTGTGTAGTGGTACCTCAGAGTTTTCTTAATTTGCATTTCTCTGATCAATAGTGATTTGGAGCACCTTTTCATATGACTAGAAATGGTTTTAATTTCATCATCTGAAAATTGTCTGTTCATATTCTTTGACCATTTATCGATTGGAGAGTGGCTTGAATTCTTGTAAATTGAGATAATTCTCTCTGTATTTTAGAAATGAGGCCTTTATCAGAACCTTTAAATGTAAAGGTGATTTCCCAATTTATTGCTTCCCTCCTAATCTTGTCTGCATTAGGTTTGTTTGTACAAAAACTTTTTAACTTAACATAGTCAAAATTATCTATCTGATGTTCAATTAAGAGTTCCAGTTCTTCTTTGGACACAAATTCCTTCCTTCTCCATAGGTCTGAGAGGTAAACTTATCCTATGTTTCTCTAATTTGCTTATAATATCACTCTTTATATCTAGATCATGAACTCATTTAGATCTTATCTTGGTATGTGGTGTTAGGTGTGGGTGAAGCCCTAATTTCTTCCATACTAGTTTTTAATTTTCCCATCAGTTTTTGTCTAATAGTGACTTCTTATCCCAAAAGCTGGGGTCTTTGGGTTTATCATACACTAGAGCACTATTGTTATTGTCTGTTTTGTCCTGTGATCCTATCCTATTCCACTGATCGACTGCTCTATTTCTTAGCCAGTACCAAATAGTTTTGATGAGTGCTGCTTTATAATATAGTTTCAGATCTGGCACAGCTAGGCCACCATCAGCATTTTTTTTTCATTAATTCCCTTGAAATTCTTGACCTTTTCTTCTTCCAGATAAACTTTGCTACTTTATTTTCTAGATCTGTAAAATAATTTCTTGAGAGTTTGATTGGTATGGCACTAAATAAGTAGATTAATTTAGGTAGTATTGTCATTTTTATTAAATTCGCTCGGCCTACCCATGAACACTTGATATTTTTCCAGCTGATTAGGTCTGACTTTATTTGTGTGGAAAGTGTTTTGTAGTTTTGTTCATATAATTCCTGACTTTCTCTTGGCAGATAGATTCTCAAATATTTTATACTATTGACAGTTATTTTGAATGGAATTTCTTTTTATATCTCTTGCCGCTGAACTTTGTTGGTAATATATAAAAATGCTGATGATTTATAAGTATTTATTTTGTATTCTGCAGCTTTGCTAAAGTTGTGAATTGTTTCTATAGTTTTTTAGTTGTCTCTAGAGTTCTCTAAGTATACCATCATATCTTCTGCAAAGAGTGATAATTTGGTTTTCTCATGACCTACTCTAATTCCTTTAATCTCTTCATTTGTAATACAATATTGAATAATCATGGTGATAATGGGCAATCTTGTTTCACACCTGATCTTATTGGGAATAGTTCTAGTTTTTCCCCATTACATATGATGCTTGCTGATGGTCTTAAATAGATGCTATTGATCATTTTAAGGAAAAGTCCATTTATTCCTATACTTTATAGTATTTTTTAATAGGAATGGGTTTTAGATTTTATCAAATGCTTTTTTCTGCATATATTGAGATAATCCTATGTTTTTTTTAGTTTGGTTATTAATATAATTGATTATGCTGATAGTTTTCCTAATATTAAACCAGTCCTGCATTCCTGGTATAAATCTTACTTGGTCATAGCGTATTATCCTGGGGATGACTTTCTATAATCTCGTTTCTAATATTTTATTTAAGATTTTTGCATCAATATTCATTAGGGAAATTGGTCTATAGTTTTCTTTCTCTGTCTTCACCCTACCTGGTTTAGCTATCATCACCATATCTGTGTCATAAAAGGAATTTGGTAGAACACCTTCTTTTCCTGCTTTTTCAAATAGTTTATATAGCATTGGAATTAATTGTTCTTTGAATGTTTGGTAGAATTCATATGTAAGTCCATCTGGCCCTGGGGATTTTTTTCTTAGGGAGTTTATAGCTTGTTCTATTTCTTTTTCTAAAATGATGCTATTTAAATAATTTATTTCCTCTTCTGTTAACCTGGGCAATCTATATCTTTGTAGATATTCTTCCATTTCATTTAGATTATCAAATTTATTGGCATAAAGTTGGGCAAAGTAATTCCTAATTATTGCTCTAATTCCCTCTTCATTGGTGGAAAGTTCTCCCTTTTCATTTTTGAGACTAACAATTTGATTTTCTTCTTCCCTTTTTCTAATTAAATTAACTAAAGGTTTATCTATATTCTTGGTTTTTTCATAAAACCAACTCTTAGTTTTATTTATTAATTCAATAGTTTTCTTATTTTCAGTTTTATTAATCTCCTTTTTTATTTTCAGAATTTTAAATTTGGTATTTAATTGAGGGTTTGTAATTTGTTCTTTTTCTAGCTTTTTTAGTTGTAATCCCAACTCATTGATCTTCTCTTTCACTATTTTATGCAAGTAAGCATCTAGAGATATAAAATTTCCCTTTATTACTGCTTTGGCTGCATCCCACACATTTTGGTATGTTGTCTCATTTTTGTCTTTTTCTTGGATGAAATTATTGTGTCTGTGATTTGCTGTTTCACCCATTCATTTTTTAGGATTAGATTATTTAATTTCCAATTCACTTTCGGTCTATTTTCTCCTGGCCTTATATTGCATGAGATTTTTATTCCATCATTATCTCAAAAAAAACCTTGCATTTACTATTTCTGCCTTCCCGCATTTGATTGTGAGGTTTTTATGGCCTAAGACATGGTCAATTTTTATATAAGTTCCATGAACTGCTGAAAAAAAAGTAAACTCCTTTCTGTCTCTATTTAATTTTCTCCAAAAATCTATCATACCTAACTTTTCCAACATTTTGTTTACCTCCCTAGTTTCTTTCTTATTTATTTTGTGGTTTGATTTATCTAAATCTGCGAGAGTAAGTTTGAGATTCCCCACTAGTATAGTTTTGCTGTCTATTTCTTCTTGCATCTCTCTTAATTTCTCCTCTAGGAATTTGTATGCTATACCACTTGTTGCATATATGTGTATATTGATACTGCTTCATTACATATGGTGCTCTTTAGTAAAATACAGTTTCCTTCCTTGTCTCTTTTAATTAGATCTATGTTTGCTTTTACTTGATCTGAGATAAGGATTGTTACCCCCTCTTTTTTTTTTTTGTTCATGTGAAGCATAATAGATTTTGTCCCAGCCCTTACTTTCACTCTGTATGTATCATCATGCTTTAGATGTGTTTCTTGTAAACAGCATTTTGTAGGATTCTGGTTTTTAATCCAGTCTGCTATCTGCTTCCATTTTATTGGAGATTTCATCCCATTCACATTCACAGTTGAAATAACTAATTATGTATTTCCTGCCATCTTATTTACCCAAATTTATGTTTTTCTTTCCTTTCACTCTTCCCTCCTCCCTAGTATTTTGCTTTTGATGACCACCTCCCTCAAACAGTCCTCCCTTTAGAACCCTTCTCCCTCTTTTTATAACTTTCCCTAATTCTTCTATTTTCCCTTCTATTAGTCTTTCCCTTTCCTTTCCCCCTTTCCCTCCCAGTTCCCTATAAGGTGGTACAAGTTTCTCTGTGAAACCAAATATCTCTGAAATTCTCTCTTAAAACCATATCTAATGAGAGTAAGATTCACACAGTGCTTATTCCCCTCCCTTCTTTCCCTCAATTATAATAAGCTTTCTTTGACTCTTTGTGAGATGTAATTTCCTTTATTTTACCTACTTTTTTCTCTTTTTCCAGTATGGTCCCCTTTCCACTTCTAGTTTCATTTTTTTTTCCCATATTATCAAAATAAATCAAATTATACCTGCATTCTCTAAGTATACCCATAATAGACATTTAGTTCTCAAGAGTTCTTTTCTTTTTACCTTTTTATGCTTCTCTTGAGTTCTGTGTTTGGAGGTCAAAGTTTTTGTTCAGATCTGGTCTTTTCATTAGAAAAAGGTGAAATTCACCTATATCATTAAATGTCCATCTTCTTCCCTGAAAGACAATGTTCATTTTAGCTGTATAGCTTATTCTTGGCTCTAACCCCAAGTTCCTTTGCCTTTCAGAATATCAGATTCCAGGCCCTTTAATCCTTTTAAGGTGAAAACTGATAGGTGGCTTCTCAGTATTTGAATTGCTTCTTTCTGGCTGCTTGCAATATCTTTTCTGTTTATCGTCCTGAAATTTAGCTAAGATATTCCTTGGGGATTTAATTTTAGGGTCTCTTTTAGGAGGTGATTATGGCGATTTTACCTTCTGATTCTAAAACATCAGGACAGTTTCCTTTGATGATTTCCTGTAAGTTAGTGTCTAGGTTCTTTTTTTCATCATGGCTTTCTGGAAATCCAGTAATCCTTAGATTGTGTCTCATAGATCTGTTTTGCAGGTCAGTTGTTTTTCTTAAGAGATATTTCATATTTTCTTCTATATTTTCATTTTCATTTTTTGTTTTTGTTTTTATTTGACTGATTCTTGAAATTTTATTGATTCATTCACTTCCATTTGTTCAGTTCTATGGCAGCTAGGTGGTGCAGTGGATAGAGCACCAGCCCTGAGATCAGGAGGACCTGAGTTCAAATCTGGCCTCAGACACTTAACACACCCTAGCTGTGTGACCCTGGGCAAGTCACTTATCCCCAATTGCCTCAGAAAAAAAAAGTCTCATTTGTTCAATTCTAATTTTTAGTGTATTATTTTCGTCAATTACTTTTTTTTATCTCCTTTTGTAATTAGCCAATTGAATTTTTTTGTTCATTGCAGTCTTTTTTTCATTTCACCAATTTTTAAGTGAATTGGTGTCTTTTTCCATTTCACAGTTTTGTTTTCTAGTGAATTGGTGTCTTTTTCATATTTCTTTTGTAGAGCATTATATCCTTTTTGCATTCCTTCTTACAATGATCTCATATCATTTCCCCATTTTTCTTTTAACTCTCTTTTGAGATTCTTTATGCAATCTTCCAGGAAAGCCTTGTGAAATGGGGACCAGCTCATGTCTCCCTTTGTGGCTTCCTTGGAGTTGCTTTACCTTTATGAACCTCAGGATTTGAGGTCTGTTCTTCTCTCTCTCCATAAAAGCTGTCTATGGTGAGAGTTCTTTTTTGTTTTTTATTCATTTTTTTAAAGCTTGATGTCTATTCAAAACAAAGGAGCCACAGCTGCTTTAATTTGCTTTGGGGCAGTTGGGCTGATTGACTTATGGTGCTGGGCAATCAGGGCCAGGTCCGGGTTTCTCAGTGGTTTACAATCTACCTTGTACAAAAGCTAGATCTGCCAAAGCACCTGCCCACAATCAGGGCAGAGTGGTCTAAGAGGCTCACAGAAACTTCCCAGGTGCTTAGAAACATCCATGGGCCTGGCTTCCTGCCCTGTCTGCACTGCCATCTGGGCTCAGCAGACTGTCCCCTTGCCCTTTGAAACAGACCTGTTCTTAATTTCTTCCAAGGTAACTTCTAGCAATGTGTTGTACTACAAATATTTGGTGTTCTTTGACTCCAGAACCAGTTTAGAGGCTTAATCTGCTGTTGATTTGAGAGAATAATTAGAAGTCACAGAGAGTCAAGTCTGCTGTCTGCCGTCTTGGCTCTGAAACAGAAGTATTAGTTATTTGTCCCTTCTTGTTTTAAGTTTAACACAGAAAAGAAATGTATATTTAAAATACACTGTTATAGTATCACATTTATTAAAAGGATGTTATATTATTTGTTCCAAAAAGAGAACATTATTTTTGTGCTTTTAAGTTCAAGATAATTTTTTATGAAGAAATATAAGGAGATTGTATTTGTATGAACCAGCTATGTTCTCCCAGGATTTATGTAGAAATTATCATTTGTAATGACAGAGAAAGCTACAGAACGTGTTATTTGGGACATATATCCTTTTTGCATCTCCTGGACGTAGCAAATTGGAAGCAATAGATACATATATAATCAAAACCAATGCAGTAGAAAAGCTAAAAAGTTATACGTTAAAAGAACAATTTCTTTGGCATAATAAACATAATGATTTCTGGTATTTTTTTCAGGCTGCTTCATACCATATTAAGAATTTGAATACATCTCATTTATATTTATTTAATATTTGTCTTGCTTTGAGTAAAAAGGATTTGGGTTTACTTAAAATATCTATTCAAACAAATTTTCTTGATGTTTTTTGTTCTGAATTAAACCTAAGGATTTTAAAGCTGTTGAATATACCACTATATTTCCATAACCTCAGAGTTCTCCTTGTATCTTCTCTTTCTTCCCTGACACATGTCCAATCTCTTGTCAGATCTTACTGATTTCACTTAGCTAATACCTTTCTCTCTATTCAGACGGTCTGTTTAGTACATCATTATCTCTTGTATTCTTGTTTCATTTTTATTGCTTTCACTTGCTCAGTTCCCTATTCTCTCTTACATATAGCTGCTAAATTAATATTCCCAATACACAATTATGACCATGTCATTCCCAGGCTCATAATTTTTCAGTAGCTACCTACTGTCTCTAAGATAAGACATAAACTCATTTTGGCATTTTATGTTTACATTTTGGTTCCCACCTACCTTTCAAGGCTTATACTTACCTTACTTACTCTGTTCCAGCCACATTGGCCATCTAGCTCTTCTCTTTCCTTGATATCCCATCTGCTGTCTCAGTAACTTGCAGAGGTCTCGCCTCACCTTTGCTTATTAAATTCAACTTACATGATACTTTTTTATGAAAACATTTGCTGTTTCTCTCTTGTTAATAGATCTCCACTCCCAAATTATTTTCACGTAGTTTTCTCCATTTGTTGTTTTCCTCTTTGTCCTTTCTCCCCATTCCCTGGCTTAGCAGAATGGAAGGTATTTGGTAACAAGGATTGTTTTTTTTTTTTAATTCAGTCTGTCTGTCTGTCTTCAGAAGTGTAGAGGATACTTTAGAGATACTTGTGGAATTGAATTGAGTTGAAGAAAAGGAAATTTACATAGAACATCAGTTAATTATATTTGCATATGAGACTCAGATTTTTAGACTTTGGTTTTTATTGATTTTTTCCTCATGAAAAAGGCTTTTTCCCCCTTAGAAGGAAAAGGCTTGTCTTTGACTTTCTGGCCTTGAACTATATCCTAGATTTTATTCTAGAAACAGTTAACAGAATGCATCTATTTATTTGAGTTTCAAGGATTGGTCAAGTGTATCCTTTTCATGGAAAAGCTAAAATTGTAGGAATTGCTTTAAAGATTTCTTACCTGAAATCGGTTCTTCTTTACTCAGGAAAAGCAACAGTTTATTTTATTTTATTCCCTTCTTTTCTAAATGCTTCTTTCCATCTTCTTTGCTTTTTCTTACATCATTCATTATGCCTACAGTCCCATCTCTTAACTTTTGAAATTCAACTTTATAACTTTTTTCTATCACCAAATATATCTCTTTGATATATTTTTGCTGTCATACAATTTAATATACTTACAAACTCAACAAAATATCATCTTTGAAAGCAGTTTAGCAAAATTAGCTAAAAGAGAAAAGGTACCCCATATACAAATCACCTTCTTTGGTGTTGATGGTGGGTGGGTTTTTTTTGGGTTTTTTTGATGTTTATTATTCCCTGGGAAAGACAGGCATATTCTTTAACTATAATGATTTTGTAGCAGTATTTTCAATTATATTTAGTTTTTTTTAATCACTTAGTGCTTTATTAAACTTATATTGTTATTAAACTGAGTACAAAGAGCTGATTTCAGGTAAAATGTTTTAAAGTAATTCCCACAAATTTAGTTCGAAACTCAGTTAATAGAGGTGTTCTGTGTATTGATGCAAGAGCAAAATCTAATTAAGTACCTCAAGGCCACAAGATTAAAGACAAATCTTTTTTTTTTCTACTAGTATATTTGTTTTTTTTTAAAAGGATTGTTGTAATATGCACATATATATTATTTTTCTTTTGACAGTCTTCTTTTATCTCTCTAAATTCTTCATAATTATTATTCGTTATGTCATTTTATCTCAAAATGTTTCACTGATACCCCTTCATTTTTGTGTTATTGTCAGTTACTCATGACTCCATTTCACTTCACAGCCTTCCCTTGTAATAAAGTAGTACAGTTGAACAAAATATAGCAGCGTGTTAGCTCTGTCTGATGAAGTAGACACATTTGTGCTGTCAGTCCTCTGAAATCACTATACTTGCTGTCTTTTCAAGGCAGACCACAAATGATAACTCTTTGAAACATTCCTGTTTTCCAAAGCTAGAAATGAATTCTCTTAGAAACTTGTTAATGAATCTCCATTATATCTTCCACATTCTATTTTTTAAGTTGTATTTTTATACACTTCTGAGGATTGTGAATGCCTTGAGAACAGGGGCCCTTTTTTTTTGGCCTTTCTTTGTATTCCCACTGCTCAGTACAGTGCTTGGCATGTAGGAGGTGGTTAATAAGTGCTTTGAACAATTGTATTTACATGCCTTTTCTTTCTTACTACATTGTAAGGCATTATCTGATTTATTTTTATTACTTGTCCCAATCCTAGCATTCCTTGAGTGTTTAGTAACTGTGAATATCTACATATCTTATAAGAGTGAAAAAGTAATATGATGAAATATTTTATAAGCCAGTTAGTTTTTCTATTGATTTATAGATTTGAAATAATGTCTAATTAAAATTTCTTCAGCAATACTTGTGACTCATTCTAGAGTTGTGGAATTTAGTGTGATCAGTGACCTTAGATATTAACTATTCTAACGCCTTCATTTTACACATGAAGAAAATAAATTCCTGAGGAATTCCATGACTTTTCCAGAGTCACACAGAAAGTTATAGAATCAGGATTGGAACTCTAGTACTTCAACTCCAAATCCCTTCCCTTTCTTATATGCTATACTATACTGCTTCACCTTTCAATTAGATAATCTTTTGTGAAATTCTTTCCATGCCACGTATATTTTTTATATACCATTTTATTCTAAGAATGGAGCTTACAAAAAAAAATGAAATATTGCTTTACCCAAAGTATTATCTGTGAGATGGACATAGGCCAAATTCCCAATTTAATTAAATACTTGTTCTTTGTCATCGTTAAGTCATATCTAATGAAATACTACCAGGTTTTTTCTTCTCTACTGTCTGTAGTTGATTAAAGGTGAGTAGTTTAATTGTACTCATAATGATAGTAGCATGTAAGCATCAATATATTTAATATTTTTTTTACTAGTTCAGCTATTAGTAGAATTATTCAACTGTCTTGCATTTATTGCTTCCATATTAACAAGTGTTACATTTGATTTTGAATATTATATTTCTACCCATTAAAATAATTTTTGGTTTTCCCTGTATTGTTTGATTAAAAACCATATAGACTTTTTTTGATTTTTGTATTAGTGACTTCTTGGAAACTGATATAAAATAGATCATTGGTCCTTTCCTCCAGTAGAATAATGTTTTAATAAAGAGTTTATATCTTGAGCAAAAACTTTCAATTAAAAATCATAGATAAAAGTAATATGTGATGAAATATATAAAACTTGAATTCCCTCCATCCATTTAAAGTTTCAAGGTCTGCTTTCGCCTTTATAAAATGGACATAGATGAAATACATAGTCTTACAAAGGGGGTTCCCGTTACTATTAAGTGGGTAGAGAACACACAAAAATTCAGCCATACTATATCACAAATTTGACCTCTTCAATAGAAATGCTATTGTTATAAACAATTTTCTTACCCTTTTAGACCTGGTCAGCTATTTTGGATGAATATTTGGGATTTCTCAGATTTCTTTGAAAAAAAATCAGAAGTCTGTAGGAAAGTTTGACATGATATTATTGCTTTTTCTATCAGTTTTCTGTAGCTAACAGAAGAATTGAGAATTATTACATTAATTTTGGAGATTTATTGAAATATGGAATTTTTTAAAAAAAATCTATTATAGCATGTATCTATTATAGCATCTGAGGCTCATTAAGAACTCTGGTTATGTGAGTTTCCAGAAAAGTTCCTTCAATTTGGTTATCATTTTTGTTTGTTTGTTTGATTTTCTACCCGTTTTTTCCAAAAAGCACCAGGGGCAGCTTAATGAGAAAAACGGATCATGAAAGGTTAGGCAAAAGGGTGATTGTAGAAGAGGGAGGAAGTGTTTTTGTTCTCATAGTATAGATAAAAGTTGGTCAATTTTTAACATGATCTCCTGAGGCACTCTTCTTGTTAATTCTCTGAGTCATTTCCTATATCTAGCAGGATTTGAGGACTTGTTTTTTTTGTGACACATTCAACTGCTACTCTATGAGAAACAACAAAATAGATTGTTAGAAAATAGTGAGAAATGTAGCATAGGTGTAATTAGGCAGCAGTGAATGGAAAAAAAAAAAAGAAATTTCAAATGGGAGGTCAAAGTGAGGATTACCTAAATCATCTTCTGATGGAGTGAACAATCAACAAGTGTTTTCAATTATGCCTAAATTGACTATTCTCTATTGAGATACATTGATATTTATTGCTTAAATTAAGTTCATATTGAAAAGGAACTATTTAAAAAGCTATCTTCCTGCTTGATGATACATGATCTCTGGTTGCCTCTTATTTTGTCCTAGTAGGTCATATTACTGGTTTTATTTTATCCCAATTGAACTGTCATGATTCACTCTCATTTTCAAAATGGTAACATTTTGCAGTTATTTCATACGTCTTTCCTTTTGCTTCTCATATTTCCTCTTCCTATTCAAATTATATATTTAAAAATGAAAAAAACAAAAACAAAAAATTTAGGAAAAAAATCCTTCAGAAATGTCACTTGACTAATCATGTTCTCAGGTGCAGACAATAAGAAAGATACTTCTTGTAACTCATCAACAATATCTTCAGTCAGGAGTACACATTGTTAATGGGCCATTGATAGAATGGTAGTTTATTGTGGTGGAAAGATTTCTTTGTTTGGAGTCAGAATATCTAGACTTTATTCCTGATGCAGACAATTAATGACCATATGACTTTTGGCAAACTATTTAGTCATTATCAGCCTCAGTTTTTCATCTATAAAGTTATGGATATTAATATTTATTTTATCTACCTTGGAGGTTTATTGTAATGAGGATGGTTGCTGACATTTAGGTAGTTTCATCATTTAAAATACCTTATCCATCACATGCTATCTTAAATTTAATCCTTTAAAAAGGATATTTTCTATAAATAATATCATTCATCAAAATTATACAAGATTCCTTCATGAAATTAAAACATAGATATGTTTATTTGCCAAAGATTTTTGCCACTGTCATGGAAGGTATCCAGTTTACTGTCCAAGATAAAAGGAATTCTGTATAGAAGTGAAAGCTTCTAGATGTTCCAGTTTACAGACCATCCAAATTATAATACTAATATCTTGAAAGGCTCCAACTTAACTGCCACTTAGGAAAAATCAAGTATAATAATAATAATAATAATAATAATAATAATAATAATAATAACAATAGCTGACCTTTACATAGCACTTTTAATATTTGCTAAGCATTTTACTTATATTATCTCATTTGATAATCACAACAACCCAGTGAAGTAGGTCCTGTTATTATTCCTATCTTACAAATAAGTAAAATGAGACTTGAGAGAGTTGAAGTGTTTTGCTCAGGGTCATGTAGCTTTAAGTATCTGAGTTAGGATTTGTATTCCTTTCTTCCTGACTCCAAGTTTAATTTTCTGTCCAGACTATGATATGCATTTAAATGGACGACTCATAGAGCTTGTATATCTATGTATTTATTTTTTAAAGTCACTGAAATTGGGCACTGAACTGGGCTTATTCGAACAAGGAAGAGGAAAGCAGATTGGGCTACTTTTGGGAGACTGCAGTTATTTTAATTACTCCAAGCTTCTCCTTGAAACAAAGATCTAAATTTAACATGAGCATTCTTCTGACACTGTTGTATTTTTCCCCTTTATTAAAACTTTTTATTTGCAAAACATATGTATAGGTAATTCTTCAACATTGACCCTTACAAAGCGTTCTGTTATAAATTTTTCCCCCCTAGTCCCCACTCTTCCCCTAGATAGCAGGAAATCCACTACATGTTAATTATGTTAAAACACTTGACAAATCGAATATATGTATACATATTTCCACACTTATCATTGTTGTACAAGAAAAATCATATCTACAAGAAAAAAATCTGAGAAAGGAAACACAATGCAAGAAAACATCATTAGAGAGCATGAAAATGTTACGTTGTGGTCCACATCTCATATCCCTCTCTCTGAGTGTATATGGCTTTCTTCACTGAACAATTGGAACTGGTTTGAAACATCTCGTTGTTGGAGAGAGCCATGTCCATCAGAATATATCATATAGTCTTGTTGCCATATACAATGATCTTCTGGTTCTGCTGATTTCACTCAGCATCAGTTCATGCAAGTCTCTCCAGGCCTCTCTGAAATAATCCTGCTGTTGAGTCATGGAATATTCTGATTTTTGAAGAATTGAAATTGAATTTGAAATTGAAATTAACCAAAAAGTTAAACAGAAGGGCATGTGATGGTTAGTGTCTTTTTTAATGATGATCTTCTAAGTCACTTCAGCAAAGCTTGTGAAGAGAATAAAGTTTTTCTTCAATCTCTACCAATATGTTTCCCAAGAAGAGGGATAATTTACAGTGGTAAGGATTGAAGAAAAACTTATTTTCCTTCATGTATAATTTACAAGGGACATCTAGGTGACACTGTGGATGTAGCACTAGCTACATCAGGAAGAATCATCTTCTTGAGTTCAGTTACAGCTTCAGGCACTAATTATGTGACCCTGGGCAAGTCACTTAACCCAGTTTGCCTCAATTTTCTTATCTTTAAAATGAGCTGGAGAGCAACTATAAAGTTATGGATATTAATATTTATTTTATCTGCCTTGGAGGTTTATTGTAATGAGGACTGTAACTGACATTTGAACAACAATAATCATTAACGAGGAATTTTTATTGTCTAGTCTAGATATATGATGTGTAATAGAAAAAGCATTTATCTTCACTATAAAACAGTTATCTATATTATAAGTTTATAAAGAAACTACACAGGTTGTCTGGGTGTTAGTTAATACAACAAATTCTTTTTTCACTGATGTTTTATCTATTTTGATAAAGAAATTATGCAGACTCCTGGAGATAAAATTCACTCAAGAAGGAAAGCATTTGGAACAAGGGCTAGGTAGTCAATTATGATTCCTTTTATAGAACTTCACAAAATGTTGATGTCTTATTAAATGTGAGTACTGTTTTTTTAACTCATTTTAAATTTCTCCAACTCGACAATTATTTTTCAATTTTCTATTTGTTTTGGATAGGTAAAGGATTGGATCATCTCTTCCAGACTCAGATTAGATACTTAGAAAATAGACCTTATCTTCAGGGCTTTAATTTTTAATTCCTGGTACCATTAAAATCCAAAATGTTATTTTAATCATAAGGGAAATTATGTTCGGGATATTTATTTTTATGAAATCTTAAATGAGAGCTAAAATATTGTAGACTTGAGACTTCTGGTTTTGCCCTTTGACAGAGAAACCCAGTAAATGCTGATAATTATGTCACCCTTCAGAAACCTCTTTCAATGTAGATGATATTTGTTTTTTACATTATTATGTTAGAAACTTCTTTTTGTATTTATATCTGCCCTTTTTATTATAACATGTTTATGTGGTTCCCCCTCCGTATTTTTATTTTTTTTATTTTTTGCTTTTTGCTGAGGCAATTGAGGGTAAGTGACTTGCCCAGGGTCACACAGCCAGGAAGTGCTAAATGTCTGAGATCAAATTTGAACTCAGGTCTTCCTGACTTCAGGGCTGGTGCTCTATCCACTGCGCCACCTAGCTGCCCCTCCTCCTCTGTATTTAAGTAAAAAATGCAGTAGAAAAGTAT
This sequence comes from Myrmecobius fasciatus, assembly GCA_023553655.1. Taxonomy (NCBI): domain Eukaryota; kingdom Metazoa; phylum Chordata; class Mammalia; order Dasyuromorphia; family Myrmecobiidae; genus Myrmecobius; species Myrmecobius fasciatus. The sequence continues at coordinate 22,162 of JAJPUD010015552.1, read as the reverse complement.
GCCAATTTCATTCATACTTTCCCAATTTTTTGAAGATACTAAAGATTTTAGTCAAGATTTAATAATCTTATTTGCAAAGGTGACTCTTAACTAGGATAAAAAAATCTGATATAAAAGAAAAATTTATTTTTTATTAAAAGCTTTTTATTTACAGAACATATGAGTGATTTTTCTACATTGACCTTTGCAAAACTTTTTTTTTTGCTCCAAGCTTTTCCCCTCCTTCCCCCCACCCCCACCCCTAGATGACAGGTAATCTAATACATGCTAAATATGTTAAGTTATATGACAAATCCAATATATGTATACATATCTATAGTTTCTTACTGCACAAGAAACATCAGATCTAGAGAGAAGAAAAAAACAACTTAAGAAGGAAAACAAAATGCAAGGAAATATTCACAGAAAGCATTAAAATGCTGTATTGTGGTCCACACTCAGATCCCACAGGCCTCTCCCTGGATGTAGATGGCTTGTTCATCACTGAACAATTGGAACTGTTTTGAAACATTTCATTGTTGAAGAGAGCCATGTCCATCAGAATTGATCATCATGTAGTATTGTTGTTGCTGTGTATAATGATCTCCTGGTTCTGCTGATTTCACTCAGCATCAGCTCATGCAAGTCTCTCCAGGCCTCTTTGAAATCATCCTGCTGGTCGTTTCTTGTAGAACAATAATATTCTATAACATTCATATACCATAATTTATTCAGTCATTCTCCAACTGATGGGCATCCATTCAGTTTCCAGTTTCTTGCCACAACAAAAAGGGCTGCCACAAACATTTTTTGCACATGTGGGTCCCTTTCCCTCCTTTAAAATCTCTTTGGGATATAAGCCCAATAGAAACACTGCTGGGTCAAATGGTATGCACAGTTTGATAACTTTTTGAGCATAGTTCCAAATTGCTTTCCAGAATGTCTGGATCCATTCACAGCTTCCACCAACAATGCATTAGTGTCCCAGCCTTCCCCCATCTCCTCCAACATTCGTCATTATCTTTTCCTGTCATCTTAGCCAATCTGACAGTGTGTAGTGGTATTGCAGAGTTGTCTTAATTTGCATTTCTCTGATCAATAGTGATTTGCAGCACCTTTTCATGTGACTAGAAATAGTTTCAATGTCTTCATCTGAAAATTATTCATATCTTTTGACCATTTATCAATTGGAGAATGGCTTGAATTCTTATATATTTGAGTCAATTCTCTATGTAGAAAAATTAATTTTCCTATTATGAGGATAATAATATAAATATATTTAGATACATTTATTTATTACATTTATTAAAATATCCATGCTATTGCAAACTAAAAAATGTGTATTTCAGATTTATATCTCATATTTTGACCTCATAGCAATTTGATTTTAAATCTCCAAAGTTATAAAGAAATTTCTAAGTGAGCATTTTAAAGAATCTTGGCTATAATGTTACTTTTATAATGATCTGTCACTTTATAGTTTTAAAGGTTTTTGTTTAATTTTCACGAAAATTGATATTTAGCCCGAATGTGAGTAAAACAGTTCTCTTTCAGTTTGACAAACTTTGTAGCACATGAATTCACTTGGATAAAGCTCAAGGTTCTTTAATAGCACTGTTTTATTATTTGTTGTTTAAAAAAAAGTTTTATTTTAGTTAAGCCTTATTTGGAGGCACATGCATTTTAATGTTTTCCTCTTATGTATAATAGAGAATTTAGATAATCATTCCCATAATATAACCCTGTAACTATATAATATGTACTTATATATATATATATGTATGTATAAAATGTATTGAGAAGAGTTAGAAAGCTTTATGTAATTTAAAGTGACTGACAGTGAAACTGAACAGGTATAGTAGTTTCCATTCATAAATGTTAAGGAATCTATTTTTACAAGATAATATGCTGAAAATTCTTATTTTTAATCACCAGACTTTAGCATCTGACTTAGAGAAGAGGGAAAAACAGCAAGTGCGGATGTTGGAACAGCTTACAGAGATCCAGAAACGGTATGAAGAATGTGAGAGTGAACGGATTCGTGCTAATTCCCAAGTTAGAGAGTTGGTCCAACAAGCAGAGGAGTCGACCAAGGAAGCAGAGAGATATCTCAGTGAATTCCAGCGGTCAGAGGCCTTGAGGCAGGAATCAGAAAAGAAGAAAGAAGAGTTAAGAACAAAGGCCCAGGAATCTATTAGACAGTGGAAGCTCAAATATAAAGCTTTAGTACGAGACATGGAGAAACAGAATGAGACGGTTCTGCATCTTACAGAAAGGAATACTCAGGTAAAAGAAAATAATTTCTTTTTTTTTTTGAGTTTAAAATTTTATTGATATCTTTTGTTCTCTTATATTACTTTTTTTGCTCAATACATCTGCTCTTATTCCCCTTCCAATCAACTCAAATTCTTATTAAAAGGAACAAGTAAAAAATAGCTTGATAAAACTAACCAGTGCATCAGCCATATCAAATGCTATATGCAATGTTTCAAATTCTTAATCTCTAATCGCTTTGAGGAAGGGAAAGCAGTTTGTTCTTATATATCTCATTTGAGGCCAAATTTTGGTCATTATAATTTCATAGCATTCAGTTTTGATTTTTTTTGTTGTTTCCATTTATATATTTTTCTGGCTCTGTTTGTTTCACTTTGCATCAGTTTATATATATTTATATGTATATATATATTCCCATTTTCTTCAGTATTCTTCATAGTTATTATTGTTTTAAATGCAGTAATATTCTATTATGTTTATTTAACATAATTTGTTTAGTCAGAGGATAAATCCCTATGGGGAAATTTTTCTTTTCTTGGATATATTAGAGTTATTAATTATTTTATCCCTCTTTAAACAACTTGATATTAACTTGCTTTGTGCTTAGCTTTAAAAAAATATTTCTCCCCCATTCAGCTTTAAAATCTCAAACTCAAATAAAATATATCCCTAAATCCTATTAAATATAATCTAAAATTTTCCTCATAGATTTAAAAATGGTTAGATTGTTATTAGGGATAATTAATGTGAGCAGCCTGTGAATTTTTGTTTTAATTTTTGATAATTGTATTTCTATATAATTGGTTTCCTTTGTGGTCCTTTGTATTTTTTTTTCATTTAAAAATATCCTAAAAAGGTTTCTGTGGGCTTTATCATACTGCTTCTGTTTTATATACTTCTTTATTATCCTTCACTAGTTGGAAAAATATTTTAACTATAATATTTACTTCTTAGCCTATTCCTGGCAGAAACTACTGTAGCTTGAATAAAATGTGTATATGACTTTTGAAATCTGGCTGACTGGCCAACAGTGTCAGATAATAAATTTCCTTAAATGTTTTAATGCTATTTTCTTTTTACAATTTTTAAAAGAAAGACAGTGTTTAATATTTGTACTTCACAGATTTTTTTTTCTTTTTTAGAAGTGTTTATTTTAAATCTATTTTATTTTCTTCTCATAATTACATACTTGGAGTTAATTGAATCCAGATGTTTAGCACAATGACAAGAAAATCATGATTGATTTCCATCCAGATTTAATATTCTTATTTTAGTCTTTGAACTTCTTTGTTACTTATGTCTAGAAGTCTGTTCCAAAGAATGATTAGTTATCTGAATTTGTTTTAGAAGACAAATTCTATTTTGCATCTGTGGGTATGTGTATGTGTATGTGTATACATATATATATGCATATATATATGGTATTAAATGACAATTTTAAGTATTGACAAGTGCTTGTTGCTAGTGTGAGCTTTTATGGAATAGCCAATAAAATATTCCATTAGCTGTTAAAAGGGTAGTTTTTATTTTTAATAAAAATTTACTAAACAGGTTGAAAATAAAAAAAATGTAGTGATTTGGCATATGTCATGAAGTACTTAAATGCTCCCTTCCCTTTTGTGATTTGATCATGAATTCAGTACATATTTTGACAATTTTACCCCTGCTTTTTACTTCACCTGTGGGTCCTCTTCCAAGATGCCCAAATGAATTTAAGGAATTATAGTGTAGGGCTCTAGGGATATCGTTCCATCTTGAGAATTCTACTGTATATATAGCCTAAAAGTGGCTTCAGACAACCTTAAACCTTGGCTCAGGGAAGGGAAAGTTGAATCCAAAGCCCTCTAGGCACTTCAGTTGTTAGAATGAATTCTATCAATTCAGATATTTATAATTCAGTTTTGCAAATGATATAGCAAAGAAATAATTAAATGACTGTCAAAGATAAGGGTGGTGGTGTTAAAATTATCAGAGTAGGTCATGCAATTTCTCCTTGTAAAAGCTTAAAAGTTTTTATAGTGAGGGAGAGTTAGAATGATAATCAGAAATAAAGAAATAGTAGGACACAATTAAGGGGTATTTTAGTATGTAATATACACATCTGACTGTCTATCTGTCTAACTATTTATCTATCTGTGATTTTGAAGGGCTTTGAAAGTAATTTTTTAAAATATTCTCCTGCTTTACTAGATCTTTTACTTTAAAAAAAAATCCATAGAACATTAGCCTAAATTAGTCCCTTTCTGCACAGCATTCTTTTCTTATATATACATGTATGTATGTAAAGGAAAAAGTTCACTGATAAACAAATATTAATAAAATTAAATATCACTTTTGGGTTTTTTAAATGTAGCAAAGTTGTAAATCCTGAAAGTAGAAGTTCAATGAAAGTGAAATGGACACAACCTTTTATTTATTTATTTATTTTCCTTTTGGTGAGGCACTTGCGATTAAGTGACTTCCCAACATCACAGAGCAAGTAAAAATATCTCATGTCAGATTTGAACTCAGGTTCTTCTGACTTTAGGATCAGTGTTCTTTCCTCTGCGCCATCTAGCTGCCTCTTGGACACAACTTTTGCAAAAGAATTACAATTATTATTGCCATAATATTGATCCTTTTTCTTACTTGCCATTTCTAATTGCCTGATGACATTTTTTTCTGGTTATATATGTAGAGTAATTAAAAATACATATTTCCTTTTGAATTAGGTTGAGAGAAAAAAATCAGAACAAAAGGGAAAAACTACAGGAGAAAAAAAAAACAAGAAAAAGAAAAAAAAGTGAACATAGCATGTTTTGATTTATGTTCTGTCTCCTTATTTTGCTCTGGATGGAGATGGCATAATATTTTCCATCCAAAGTTTATTGAAATTGCTTTGAATTACTGAACTAGTGAGAAGAACCAAGTTTTTTATACTTGATCATTACACAGTCTTGCTGTCACTGTGTAAGATGTATTCCTGGTTCTAATTGTTTTGCTCAGCTTTAGTTTGTGTAAATCTTTTCAGGCCTTTCAGCTTGTTTATCATTTTTATCCAACAATGTTATTCCATTGCTTTCATATACTATAACTTATTCAGCCATTCTCCAGCTGATGAGCATCTAATTATTTTCCACTCCTTTGCCACCAATACTTTTTTGATCCCTTATGATTTCCTTGGGATAAAGACCCAGTAGTGGCACTGCTGGGTTAAAGGGTATGCACAGATTTATATCCTTTGAACACATTTCCAAATTGCTCTTCAGAATAGTTGGATCACTTCACAACTCCACCAACAATGCATTAGTTTCCCAGTTTTCCCATATATTCTCCAACATTCATCATTATTTTTTCCTGTCATCATAGTCAATCTGAGAGATGTGAGGTGGTACCTCAGAATTGTTTTAATTTACGTTTCTCTGATCAGTAATGAGTTAGAGAATTTTTCATATGTCTATAGATTTCTTTAATTTCATCATCTGAAAATTGTCTGTTCATATCTTTTGACCATTTATCAATTGGGGAATGATATGTATTCTTACAAATTTGACCCAGTTCTTTATGTATTTTAGAAATGAGGCCTTTATCAGAAACATTTAAAAATTTTCCCCCAGCTTTGTGTTTCCCTTTTAATCTTGTTTCTGTTGGTTTTGTTTGTGCAAAACCTTTTAATTTAATGTAAATAAAGTTGTCCATTTTGCATTTCATAATGTTCTCTACTTCTTCTTTGGTCATAAATTCTTCCCTTATTTAAAGGTATGATAGGTAAACTATCCCTTGTTCTCCTAATTTGCTTATGGTGTCATCCTTTACACCCAAATCATGTACCTATCTTGACCTTATTTTAGTATGCAGTGTGAGATGTAGATCAGTGCCTAGTTTCTAACATTATTTTCCAGTTTTCCGAGCAATTTTTGTCAAAGAGTGAGCTCTTATTCTAGAAGCTGGAATTTTGGGGTTTGTTAAATACTAGATTACTATAGTCATTGATTATTGTGACATATTTATCTAACTATTCCACTGATCCACCATTCTCATTTTTTAGCCAATACCAAATGGTTTTGATGACTGCTACTTCATAATATAGTTTTTAGGTCTGGTATTTCTAGGCCATCATCCTTTGTCTTTTTTTCCCCATAATTCTCATAGTATTCTTGACCTTTTATTTGTCCAAATGAATTTTGTTATTATCTTTTTTAGGTCTATAAAATAGTTTTTTAGTAGTTTGATTTGTGCAGTACTGAACAAGTATAGTAATTTAGATAGAATTGTCATTTTTATTTTATTAGCTTGGCCTACACATGAGCAATTGATATTTTCCCAATTATTATGTGAGAAATGCTTTGTAATTGTGTTAATATTGTCTTGGCAGATAGACACCCAAATATATTTTGTCTATAGCTATTTTAAATTTCTATCTCTTGCTGTTGGACTTTATTGATAATATATAAAAATGCTGATGATTTATGTGGATTTATTTTGTATTCTGCAACTTTGGTAAAGCTATTGTTTCAAGGAGGTTTTTGGATGATTCTTTAGGATTCTCTACATATACTATCATATCATCTGTAAAGAATGATAGTTTTTATCTCATTACCTATTCTAATTCTGTTTCATTTTTTCGTATTGGTTTTAGCAATAAGAGCTTCTTCCCATTACAAATAATGCTTGCTGATTCTTTTAGATAGATGCTATTAGTCATTTTAAGGAAAACTTGCTTTATTGCTATGCTCTCTAGTCTTTTTAATAGAAATGAGCAGTTAAAAAATTTTTTTTGTCAAAAACTTTCTCTGCATTTATTGAGATTATCACAATGATTTCTGCTAGTTTTGTTATTGATGTGGTCAATTATAGTAATAGTTTTCCTGACATTGAACCAGCCCTCCATTCCTGGTATAAATCGTACATGGTCATAGTGTGTTATCTTGTTGATAAGTTGTTGTTGTTATAAGTAGTTATTAGTGTTTGCTAATATTTTATTTAAGATTTTTGTATCAGTATTTAATAGGGAGATTGGCCTGTAATTTTCTTTCTCTGTCTTGGCTCTTCCTGATTTAGGTATCAGTTTCATATTTGTGTTATGGAAGGAATTTGGCAGGACTCCTTTCCTTATTTTTCAAATAGCTTACATAGTGTTGGAATTAATTGTTCTTTAAATGTTTCGTAGAATTCACTTGTGAATCCATTTGTACCTGGAGATTTTTTTCTTAAGGAGTCAATTGATGAGATGTTCAATTTCTTTTTCTAAAATGAGACTGCTTAACTAATTTATTTCTTCTTCTGTTAATCTGAGCCATTTATATTTTTGTAAATATTTATCCATTTCCTATAGATTGTCAGATTTGTTGGCATGCAGTTGGGCAAAATAGGTTCTAATTATTGCTTTAATTTCTTCTTCATTGGTCGTAAAGTTCATCCTTTTCGTTTTTGATGCTAGTAATCTGGTTTTTTTCTTTACTTTTTCTAATCAAATTTACCAAAAGTTTATCTGTTTTGATGTTTTTCTCCCCCATAAAACCAACTCTTAGTTTTGTTGATTAGTTCCTGCTCTAATTTTTTGTTTTAAATTTTCATTTAAGGGCATAAAACATTGGAAGATTCTTGGACTTTTTTGTTCTTTATGGAAATCTGATTCATTCTTAGACTTCCACTTTCCTCAAATGATTTTTTGGCTTATTATGAGTTTGAGAGGTCACTGTGAAAATATCCACTGTTATCTCTGCCATTATAGAAAGAAGGGCAAACATTTATATTTCCTTTAAAATATGTTTGCACACTAGAAGTTAGATGTTTAGAGTATTCATTTGGAGAATTTAAGGAAATACATGAATATAAATATATATAAAATAGCTTAAAATGCTGTAGATAACAATCATTCTAGCCACAGATAAACTATAATATTCATTATCTAAATTTTGTTTTTCACATGGAGTTTAAACTGTGTGTGCCTTGTCAGAAATAAAGAATAATATTTGAAATTTGAAATATGATTGGAACTCCTATTTATCTAAGCATTTCAAAACATAACACAAAATTCTCTTTAAATTTGGATTATGGGAAAACTCTCAGAAGTACTTTTTTTTTCCTCTGCTGAAATGATAAAACAATTGGCTTGCCAATATATTGAACCTTTTATTTGACTGCATTTGATTTCATAAATCATAAAATTTAAGTACTTTCAATTCCTCATCTCAATTCCTTTTTACTAAAATTATATCTGAATAATGTATTCTTCAGCTAAATCTGGAGGAAATGATATATACTTTCATTAAATTAGATTCTTTGTTTTTTGTTTAAAAATACTTGTTAATGATTTGTTTTGTTGTTCCCTCTACTCCAAATTCTATATGGAAGCTTCTTTTTTGAAAAAGAAACAACAATGAAACACAATTGTCTTGACACAGGGAAATGTTTAATCATGTTCTTTCCTTTAAGTCTGCTGCCTCTGTGAGTAAGGAGATATGTTATCTTTTTTTTCTAGAAATTTTATTAGTTTTCCAGTATTCAAAGTTGAACTCCTAGTGGTCCCTGTATATATTATTTTTTTTTTATTTCTTCTTATTTCACTCCATATCAGATTATACAAATCTTCCAATGTTTCTTTGAATTCTTCATATGGATAATTTCTTAATGAATAAGAGTATCCCATTATATGACCATATCAAAGGTTTTTTATCCACTCCCTAGTCAATGGACACCCACTTTGTTTCTACTTGCTATCTTAAAAAAAAATACTTCTTTGCATGTTTTGGTGAATTTTGTTTTTATCCTGTTTGACTCCTTTGGGTCATATCTCCTGGTGGGATTCCTATATTAAAGTTTATGCATACTCTAGTCACTGATGCAATTACAAATTAGAATATGAAAATTGGACCACTTCAGAATTTCACCAAAAGAATTGAGTGCCTATCTTCTTTTAAGTCCTTCTAGTACTTCCTGTTGTCATCTTTCTTCATTTTCTCAAGTTTTAGTGATATAGTCTTAATTTGCCTTTCTCTTTTAGTTAATCAGAGCATATTTTCATGTGATCATTTATAATTTGTAATTCTTATTAATTTTATTTACCAACTGTGTTCATCTCCTCTGGTCATTTAGTGGAATGGCTCTTAGTGTATATATTATTTGCTTGCATTTATTCTTTTTATATTTTTCACAGTACTTTTATGTTTTCTATATTGTTTATGATCATGATTTCATTTGGATAGGTCATGTTGCTGCTGAGGCAAGTTAGTCAATCCATCTCAGATTTTCAATGCTTAATTATGAGACATGTATTGTGCTTTTCTGCTGGAGACAAAAACCAAAACTGTAGGGTGATATTGTCCTTAAGGAGGTACATTCTACTGCCATGTCAACATGTGCATAGATAAATCAATAAAAATATTGCCAAAGTAAATCAAACAAAATTTTAGGAATTAAGAAAGCACTAATAGCAGAGATTATTAGTAGAGTCTTCATATAAGAGATGGTACTTGAGCTAAGCTTTTGAGGCATCCAGGATTTACAAGAAATTGAGAGAAGCATTCCAAACATGAAGAAGACAATTTGTGCAAAAACAGTGATGTTGGTCACAGAGTATAGTTCCCAAGCTTGCCTTCTTTATTCAAGAGCTATACACAGCACGTCACTCCATTAAGTCATTTTGTTCATATGTACCATTCATTTCATGCTGTTCCAAGTGAGAGAATAGAGCTGAATATGCCTCTGATCAAATACCAAATACCTCTTGTCTCTTTTGGAACCCTAAAAAGGGAGAGATTTAAGACTATCTAGATTTAATACTAATTAGTGTTTTGAATTTTAAAAAAAAGCTATTGTTACACCATAGTGTACTTGAAAAATTGCATAATTAATACAGAAATGTATTATGTAAAGAAACCTTTCTATACCCATATTTACTACTTAAAAAATGCTTTAAAGAGGTAGCTATTTCAGAGTGTGTTATAGGTGAAAATGTTTGTTCTTGTTAACTTTTCAAACAGTGGGAAATTCTAAAGTTGAAACCTGATTGCCAAAGTCTTCTTTCTTCATTATCACTAAATAAAGCTTCGCAATCAACTTTCCATTTTTTTCAGTTGCTACTGAGAAATATAGTTAGAGCATAAACCATTCGCAACTGAGAAAGGAATGTTATTTACCAATAAGCTAATATCACCCAGTTCTAATTGTAAATTCTTTTTTTCTTTTAATTTTTCCGAGTCTATAATGAGGATAATTTTTCATTTAATATCAGCATACTTTCAATGTTCCTTCTAGTTATGGTGATGTATAATAGTGAACCCTTTATTTTTATTAGGTAGGGATCAGTGGCATGAACTTACCAAACATTTGGCTAGAATTTGGGGTAAAACATGTGAAAAAGGAAATAGGGAAGACAGATTAAGAGAGGCAGTGGTCAAAAGCAAAATAGACATTTGAGGAGAGATGGTACAGAAAGAGAGAAGGAAAAAAATCATGAAAATAGGAGGGAGAAAAATACATAGCAAATCCAAACTTTGAATTTTTTTTGTCAATACTATTTTATTTTTCAAAGTACATATAAAGATAGTTTTTAACATTCATTTTTGTAATATTTTGTGTTCAAAATTTTTCTCCCTCCTTTATTTCTTGCCCTCCTCATGATAGCAGGCAATTTGATATCAGATCTACATATACAGTCGTTTTAAACATACTTCCATGTCATGTTGTGCAAGAAAAATCAGACCAAAGGGAAGAAAAAATAGGAGAAAGAAAAAGCAAACAAAGAAACAAAAAACATGAAAACATTATGCTTTGATTCATATTCAATCTTCATAGTTCTCTCTTTGGATGCAGATGGCATTTTCTGTCCTAAATCTTTGGGAATTATTTTGGGTCACTGCATTGCTGAGAACAAAGTCTATCATAATTGATCATCATATAATCTTGCTGTTATTGGATATAATGTTCTCCTGGTTCTGCTCACTTCACATAGCATCAGTTCGTGTAAGTCTTTCCAGGTTTTTCTGAAATCTGCCCGCTCATCATTTCTTATACACAATAATATTCCGTTACATCCATATACCATAACTTATTTAGCCATTTCCCAATTGATGGAAATCCACTCAATTTCTAATTCCCCGACACTACAAAAAGAGTGGCTACAAATATTTTGTGCATGTGGGTTCTTTCCTCTCTTTTATGATCTTTTTGGGATACACACCCAGTAGTGAGATTGGTGAATCAAAGGATATGCACAGTTTGATATCCTTGTGTTCATAGTTACAAATTGCTCTCCAGAATGGTTGGATCATTTCACAACTCTACCAACAATGCACTACTTTCCCCACATTCCTTCCAACATTTATTTTTATCTTTTCCTGTCATCTTAGCCAATATGAGAGGTATGTAGTGGTACCTCAGAATTGTCTTAATTTGTATTTCTCTAATCAATAATGATTTAGAACATTTTTTCATGTGACTAGAAATGCTTTCATTTCTTCATCTAAAAATTGTCTTTTCTTTTGGCCATTTATCAATTAGGAAATGATTTGTATTCTTTTTTTCCCTCAGTATATAGTTCTTTATTCAGCAAACATCTAGCCAGCCAATGCAGTACATATAAGTTACAGGAAAACTTTATTCATTCAGGGAAGCCTGGTATTTACAAGGATGTATAGACAAAGGGCAAGGGGTGCCCTGAGCTCCAGCCTGCCTGACAATCTTATATACAATAGTTTCAGTAACAGCTTTCCTCAAGATACCTTCCACTTTTCTTCAAGTTAATTCTTGTCTCTTTTGAAATTCATTGCAAGCAGAAGAACAAATTCATCTTTCCCACCACAACTTAAACAGCAATTAAGGTATATAAAGAAGGGACTCTACTTTTTCCCAGGGGCCCTTAGGGAGGGAACAGGTAAAAAGGAGGAGTGGGAAGGAGCAGGGTAGAAGTAGTAGGGACTACTTTATGGTCATTAATAGGAAGCAAACAGATTCTAGATGGTGGGGAAGGGGCAGGACTCGTCCCCAAATAGTCTGACAGAACTTTGCTTTTAAGTTCTCATGGCTTAGCCCAAGTATAAAGTGCCCATAAATTGGAAGCCTGCCTCCCTCTCTTTACAATCCTTTACCCACTCCTAATCCCTAGAACTAAAGAGAAACAACCGTCACAAAAAGTTCCCCATTCTTTTCTCCTTCTTTACCAAAAATATGGTGTCACCAGCTAACTTTACTCTAGATCCTGGGGCTTAGGTAGCTGATTGACCTTCCTATAGCAAGCCTGAGGACCTTGCTCCATGAGGAACCACACCTACTCTCTTGGCAGGCTTAGCCAAGGGTGGGCATCTTGTGCAGAATCTCCACAGAAACAAGTCCAGGTCTTCACTCAACTCTGGAAACTGAAGACCCCATGCACACACAATCCTGTTAGAGCAAGCTGAAGAAAGCCCCCCAAACACTTTGAAAATAAGAATTCTCCCCAAAGAAAAGGCTTTGGGGAACCTTGGGCGCCATGTGTTTCTGGAGCAAAGCAATGGATGTATGGTTTGTATGCATATAAATCTGACTCACTTCTCTCTATATTTTAGAAATAAGTCCCAGGGACAGCTAGATGGCACAGTGGATAGAGCACCAGCCCTAAAAGCAGGAGGACCTGAGTTCAAATCTGATCTCAGACAATTAACACTTCCTAGCTGTGTGACCCTGGGCAAGTCACTTAACCCCAATTGCCTCAGGGGGAAAAACAGAAAAGAAAAGAAATAAGTCCTTTTATCAGAACCACTGGTTGTTTCTGAATAATAGCTTTCTGAATCCTTTCTAATCTTGACTGCTTTGGTTTTGTTTGTGCAAGTTCTTTTAAATTTAATGTAACCAAAATTATCCATTTTTTAATTTCATAATGTTCTCTTGTTTTTACTTGGCCATAAATTTCTTATTTCTTCAAAGATCTGACAGACTATCCCTTGCTCTCCTAATTTACTTACAGTATCACTCTTTATGTCTAAATCATGAACTCAATTCAACCTATTCTTGGTATAAGGTGTGAGATATTGTTCTGTGTTTAGTTTCTGCTGTACTGCTTGCCAATTTTCCCAGCAGTTTTGTCAAATAATGAATTCTTATCCTAAAAACTGGGGTCTTTGGGTTTGTCAAACACTAGATCACTATAGTTATTGCCTAGTTTGTCCTGTGATCCTATCCTATGCCACTGATCGACTGCTCTATTTCTTAGCCAATACCAAATGGTTTTGATGACCGCTGCTTTAGATCTGGCATAGCTAGACCACCTTCATTTGCATTTTTTTCATTAAGTCCCTTGAAATTCTTGACCTTTTGTTCTTCCAGATGAACTTTGTTATTATTTTTTCTAGATATGTAAAATGATTTCTTGGGAGTTTAATTGATATGGCACTGAATGAGTACATTAATTTAGGTAGTATTATCAATTTTACTATATTAGCTTGGCCTACCTTTGAGCATTTGATACTTTTCCATTTGATTAGATATGATTTTATTTGTATGGAAAGTGTTTTGTAGTTGTGTTCATATAGTTTCTGACTTTGCCTTGGCAGATAGACTCCCAAATATTTTATATTATCTACAATGATTTTAAATGAAATTTCTCTTGCTATTGGACTTTGTTGACAGTCTATAAAAGTTATGAAGATTTATGTGGATGTATTTTGTATCCTGCAACTTTGCTAACGTTGTGAATTGTTTCCATAGTTTTTTAGTTGATTCTCTAGGGTTCTCTAAGTATACCATCATATCATCTGCAAAGAGTGATAATTTGGTTCCCTCATTACCTACTCTGATTCCTTTAATCTCTTTTTCTTCTCTTATTGCCAAAGCTAACATTTCTAATACAATATTGAATAGTAATGATGATAGCAGGCAGCCTTGTTTCACTCCTAATCTTATTGGAAATGGTTCTAGCTTTTCCCCATTACATATGATACTGATGGTTTTGAATAGATGCTACTGATTATTTTAAGGAAAAGCGCATTTATTCCTATACTTTGTAGGGTTTTTAATAGGAATGGGTATTGGATTTTATCAAATGCTTTTTCTGCATCTATTGAGATAATCATATGATTTTTGTTAGGTTGGTTATTGATGTAGCCAATTATGCTAATAGTTTTCCTAATATTCAACCAGCCCTGCATTCTTGATATAAATCTTATTTGGTCATAGTATATTATCCTGGAAATGACTTTCTGTAATCTCTTTGCTAATATTTTATTTAAGCTTTGTGTATCAATATTCATTAGGGAAATTGTTCTATAATTTTCTATATTAGTTTTGGCTCTACTTGGTTTAGATATCAGCACCATATCTGTGTCATAAAAGGTATTTGGTAGGACTCCTTCTATCCCTATTTTTAAAAATAATTTGCATAGCATTGGAATTAATTGTTTTTTAAATGTTTGGTAGAATATATTGGATTGATTGCCATTTAAGGTAGATGGTGGGGGAAGGAGTAAAAAATTTGAAACAGAAGACTATGCAAAGGTCAATGTTGAAAAATTAGCCATGCATGTGTTTTGAAAATGAAAAGCTTTACAGCGGTCATCAAAACCGTTTGGTACTGGATAAGAAATAGAGCAGTGGATCAGTGGCACAGGATAGGTTATCAGGACAACCTAGGCATTAACCTTAACAATCTAGTGTTCGATAAACCCAAAGACCACAGCTTTTGGGATAAATACTCTCTATTTGGCAAAAACTGCTGGGAAAATTGGAAACTAGTGTGGAAGAAATTAGGGCTTGACCCATACCTAACACCACATACTAAGATAAGATCTAAATGGGTTCATGATCTAGATATAAAGAGGGACTTTGTAAGCAAGTTAGAGGAACGTAATATAGTTTATCTCTCAGACCTGTGGAGGTGGAACAAATTTATGTCCAAAGAAGACTTGGAACTCCTAATTGAACACCAGATGGATAATTTTGACTATATTAAGTTAAAAAGTTTCTGTACAAACAAAACAAATGCAGACAAGATTAGGAGAGAAGCATCTAAATGGGAAATCATCTTTACATTTAATGGTTCTGATAAAGGCCTCATTTCTAAAATATATAGAGAATTGTCTCATATATATAAGAATTCAAGCCACTCTTCAATAGACAAGTGGTCAAGGGATATGAACAGACAATTTTCAGATGATGAAATTAAAACTATCTCTAGTCATATGAAAAGTTGCTCCAAATCACTATTGATCAGAGAAATGCAAATTAAGACAACTCTGAGATACCACTATACACCTGTCAGATTGGCTAAAATGACAGGAAAAGATAACGATGAATGTTGGAGGGGATGTGGGAGGGCTGGGACACTAATACATTGTTGGTGGAACTGTGAACGGATCCAACCATTCTGGAGAGCAATTTGGAGCTATGCTCAAAAAGTTGTCAAACTGTGCATACCCTTTGACCCAGCAGTGTTTCTACTGGGCCTATATCCCAAAGAGATCTTAGAGGAGGGAAAGGGCCCCACATGTGGAAGAATGTTTGTGGCAGCCCTTTTTGTAGTGGCTAGAAACTGGAAACTGAAGGGATGCCCATCAATTGGAGAGTGGCTGAATAAATTATGGTATATGAATGTTATGGAATATTATTGTTCTGTAAGAAACGACCAGCAGGACAATTTCAGAGAGGCCTGGAGAGACTTGCATGAACTGATGCTGAGTGAAACGAGCAGAACCAGGAGATCATCATGCACAGCAACAACAGTATTACATGATGATCAATTCTGATGGACATGGATTTCTGCAATAAAGAATTGTCTCAAACCAGTTCCAGTTGTTCACTGAAGAAAACCATGTACACCCAGAAAGAGGGACATGAAATATGGACCACAACGTAACATTTTCATGATCTCTATTGACATTTGCTTGCATTGTGTTGCCTTTCTCTGATTCTTTTTTTTTTCTTGTAGATAGGATTTTTCTTGCATAACTTCTCAAGCATTTCAACATTATTAACATGTAGTGGACTTCCTGCCATCTAGGGGAGGGGAGGGGACTGGGGGTAAAATTTGTATTGGAAAGCTTTGTAAAGATCAAGGTTGGGGAACTACCCATACATATGTTATACAAATAAAAGCTTAAAAAAATAAAATAAAAAAAAGAAAAGAAAAAGCTTTAATAAAAAATAATTTAACCATAAAAAAATAATGTTTGGTAGAATTCACATGTAAATCCATCTGGCCCTGAAGATTTTTTCTTAGGGAGTTGATTAATAGCTTTTTCTCTTCCTTTTTAAAAAATGGGGTTATTTAAATAATTTATTTCCTCTCCTGTTAATCTGGACAATCTATATTTTTGTAGATATTCCTCCATTTTACTAAGATTGTCATGTTTGACATAAAATTGGGCAAAATAATTCCTAATTATTGCTCGGATTTCCTCTTCATTAGTGGGAAGTTCTCCTTTTTCATTCTTGAGACTAACAATTTGATTTTCTTCTTTCCTTTTTCTAATCAAATTATCTAAATGTTTATGTATTTTGTCAGTTTTTTCAAGAAACCAATCTTACTTTTGTTTATTCAATAGTTTTCTTACTTTCAATTTTATTAATCTCCCCTTTTTATTTTCAGAATTTCAAATCTGGTATTTAATTGGGGGGTTTTAATTTGTTCATTTTCTAACTCTTTTAGTTACAAGCCCAATTCATTGATCTTCTCTTTCTCTATTTTATGCAAGTAAGCATCTAGAAATATAAAATTTCCCCTTATTATCACTTTGGCTGTGTCCCACAAATTTTGGTATGTTGTCTTATTGTCCTTCTCTTGGATGAAATTATTGATTGTGTCTACGATTTGTTGTTTCACCCTTTTTTTTTTTTTAATATTGAGGCAATGGGGTTAAATGATTTGCCTAGGGTCACACAGCCAGGAAGTGTTAGGTATCTAAAGTCAAATTTGAACTCAGGTCCTCCTGCCTTCAGGGCTTGTGCTCTATCCACTACACCAACTAGCTGCCCCATACCCACTCATTATTTAGGATTAGATTATTTAGTTTCCAATTAATTTTTGGTCTGTTTTTCCCCTGGCCTTTTATTGCATGTAATTTTTATTACATCATGATCTGAGAAAAATATATTTTCTCTTTCTGCCTTTCTGCTTTTGCTTTTGAGGTTTTTATGCCCTAATACATGGTCAGTTTTTGTACAGGTTCCAAGTACTGCCTAGAAAAAGGTATATTCCTTCCTCTCTCCATTCAGTTTTCTCCAGAGGTCTATCATCTCTAACTTTTCTAGCATTCTATTTACATCCTTAACTTCTTTGTTATTTATTTTGTGGTTTGATTTATCTAGTTCTGAGAGAGCAAGGCTGAGATCTCCCACTAGTATAGTTTTGTAATCTAATTCTTCTTGCAGCTCTCTTAATTTCTCCTCTAGGAATTTGAATGTTATATCACTTCATGCATATATGCTTATTATTGATATTACTTCATTATCTATGTTACTCTTAAGTAGAATGTTGTTTCTTTCCTTATCTCTTTTAATTAGATCAGCTTTTTCTTTTGCTTGATCTGAAATCAGGATTGTTACCCATCGGTTTTTTTTATCTCAGTTGAAACATAATAGATTTTGCTCCAGCCCTGTACCTTTACTCTAAATGTGTCACTCTGCTTTAAATGGGTTTCTTGTAAACAGCACATTTTAGGATATCAGCTTTTAATCTATTCTGCTATCCATTTCTGTTTTATGGGAGAATTCATGCCATACATTCACAAAAAAAAAAAAAATATTATCTTTGTATTTCCTGCTATGTTTTTTTTTACCCCCAGTTATATTTTTCTCTTCCCTTTCCCTCTTTCTCTCCTTCCCAGTATTTTTGTCACTGATCACCCCCTCCCTCAAATAGCCCTTCTTTTTTGCAGCCCCCTCTTTTATACCTTTCCCCTTCTACTTCTGTTCTTCCTTCTATTAACCTACCCTTTCCCTTTGCATCTTCCCTTTCTCCCTTTTTTCACTTCTCATGAGATGTAATTTACCCATTTAAACTCCATTATCCTCTTCTTCCAGTAGAATCACTGTTCCTCCTCTAATTTCTTTTTTAAATCATCACAATAAAATGAAATTATACCTGCGCTCTCTAAGTATACCTATAACATAATACAGATCTTAAGAGTTAAACATCTTTCCATATAGGGATATAAGCTTTTTAAGTTTTAAAAGAAAGTTATTTTTTCTTTCCTTTTTACCTCTTTATACTTCTCTTGAGTTCTGTATTTGGAGATCAAACTTTCTATTCAGCTCTGTTTTTTTTCATCAGAAATAGATGAAATTCACCTGTTTCATTGAATGCCCATCTTTTCCCCTGAAAGATGATGCTCAATTTTGCTGGATAATTGATTCTTGATTGCAATCCATGTTCCTTTGCTTTTCAGTATATCAGATTCCATGCCCTTCGATCTTTTAAAGTGGAAGTTGCTAGGTCCTTGGTAATCCTGATTGTGGTTCCTCGATATTTGAAGTGTTTCCTTCTGTCTGCTTGCAGTATTTCTCCTCGATCTGGTAATTCTGAAATTTGGCTATGATGTTCCTTGGAGTTTTCATTTTGGAATCTCTTTCAGGAGAAACTTCTTTCAGGAAGTTTTCGGTGAATTCTTTCAGTTGCTATTTTGCCCTCTGGTTCTAGGACATCCAGACAGTTTTACTTGATTTTTGCTCCTGAAAGGTGATATCTAGGCTCTTTTTGCATCATGTTTTTCAGAAAATCCAATAATTCTTAGATTGTTTTTCTTAGATCTATTTTCTAGGTCAGTTGTTTTTCCAATGAGGTATTTTACATTTTCTTCTATTTTTTCTTTTTTTGGTTTTGTTTGACTGATTCTTGAAATCTCATTGATTCATTCATTTCCATTTATTCAATTCTAATTTTTAGTGAAATATTTTCTTCAGTTACTTTTTAAATTTTCTTTTGCATTTGGCCAATTGAACTTTTATATGAAGTGTTTTGTTCACTACATTTTTTTTTCTATTTCACATATTTTCAATGAATTGTTTTTTTTTTTCCAAATCTATTTTGTAAGGAGTTATATGCTTTTTCCATTTCATCAAGTATATTTTTAAGGAGTTTTCTTTAGACAATATCTGGTTTTCCTTTTCTATATTCTCTTGCAAAAATATCACTTTTTCCCCCCATTATTCTTCTAACTCTTTTAAAATCTTTTTTGAATTCTTTCATGAGAGCCTTGTGAATTGGGGATCACCCTTTGAGACTTCATCTGGTGTTGATTTGCTTTTAGGAACCTCAGGGTTTGAGGTTGTTCTTCTCTTTCTACATAAAATCTGTGTGTGGACAGAGCTCTTTTTGATTTTTTGCTCACTTTTCTAAAAGGTTGAGGAGGTCTGCTCTTAAGGCAAGGGGCAATGGCCAATGTAGTTTGCCGTGGGGCAGTTCTGCTGACTGACTCAAGAGGCTGGGTTAAGTTCTTCTGGGCCTCAGTGGATCACAATTTGCCTTTTGTATTTCCTATTGAGTTTCTTGCAACAAATCTGCTTAAGCACCGGCTTGTTACTAGGACAGAATAACTTAATAGCCTTGCAGTAGAGTCCTCCAGTGCATGAATGCCACCCTGGCTCCTCTCCCAACTTTGTGCCCTGGGCTCCCTGACTGTGGTCTGGGCTCTGCAGCTCCTCTCCCTACCCAATTGAAACAAACCTTTTCAGAAGTTTTTCCAAAGTTTCTTCTTCTGGAAATTTGCTGTACTCCAAATATCCATGGGTTCTGTCACTCCAACACCAGTTCAGAGGCTTAATTTGCTGTTAATTTGAAGAAAGCTGAGAGGGAGTCATACAGACATTTGCTTGCTCTTCACCATCTTCTGATTTGTTCTTTACTAGCTTTCTTTTAGTTGTATGTCCAATTCATTGCTTTCTTCTTTCTCTGTTATATTTAAGTAAGTATTTAGAAATATAAAATTTTCCCTAAGAACTGCTTTTGCTATATCCCATAAGTTGTCTCATTATTGTCATTTTCTTGAATGCAAGTATTGATTGCTTCTGTGATTTGTTATTTGGCTCACCTGTTCTTTAGTATTAGATTATTTAGTTTTCAATTAATTTTTGGTCTGTTTTTCTGTGGTACTTTATTACATGTAATTTTTATTGCATCATGATCCAAACAGGATATATTTGATAGTCCTATCTTTATGCATTTGATTGTAAAGTTTTTATGCCCTAATATATGGTCAGTTTTTGTGTACGTGCCATCTGTCCTTGACAAAAAAAGACATATTACTTTCTATCCCTTTTCAGTTTTCTCAAGGCACCTATCATATCTAACTTTTCTAAAATTCTATTCACCTCCTTAACTTCTTGTTTGTTTTGTGGTTAGATTTATTTAGTTCTGAGAAAGGGAAGTTGAGATTTCCCACTAGCATAGTTTTGCTGTCTATTTCTTCCTGCAACTCACTTAATGTCTCTAAGAATGTGAATGCTATATTACTTGGTACATGCATGTTTAATATTCATATTACTTCATTATCTATAGTAGCATTTAGCAAGGTGTAGTTTCCTTCATTAACTCTTTGAATTAGATCTGAAATCAGGATTGCTATCCCTGCTATTTTTTTTTTAACTTCAGATGGAGCAGAGTATATATTTTTCTAGTCTTTTACCTTTATTCCATGTATATCTCTGCTTCAGATGTGTTTCTTGGAAACAATATATTATAAACCCAACATATTGGACTTTGTAATCCACTCTGCTTTCTCCTTCTGTTTTATGGGAGAGTTCATCCTATTCATATTCACAATTATGATTACTAACTTTCCTTCCATCCTATTTTGCCCCATTTTTACTTTTCTCTCTTCTTTCATCCTTTCCTCTCTCACCAGTGTTTTGCTTTTGATCTCCATGTCTGTCAATCTGCCCTCCTTTTTATCAACCCCTTTCCTTTTCTCATCCTTTCCCCTTCTACTACTGCCCTCCCTTCTATCAGCCTCCCCCTTTTCTTTCTCCTTTACCTTCCTATTTTTCTATAGGGTGAGAAAAATTTCTGTACCCAACTAAGTATGCATGTTATTCTTTGAGTCAAATCTGATGAAATCAAAGCTGAAACAACGCTCATCCTTTTCCCTTTTTTTCTGTTACTGTGATAGGTCTCTTTTGCCTCTTCATGTATTGTAATTTACCCCATTTTTTCTTTTCTCTTCTCTCAATGCAATACTTTTTCTACCCTTTAATTTCTTTTTATATCATTGCATTAAAGTCAACTTATACCCACCTGTCTATGTTTACCCCTCCTAACTGTTCTGACAAAGATAGGGTTACAAATTATAAATATATCTACCTATGTATAGATGCAAACAGTTTAACCTTTAAATATCATTGTTTTCTTTCCCATTTATCTTTTTGTGCTTCTTTTGAGTCTCATATTTTGAAGATCAAATTTTCTGTTCAACTCTGTTCTTTTCAATAGAAATCATTGAAAATCTCTTAATTCATTGAATGTTCATCTTTCCCTCTGAAAAGTAATGCTCAATTTTGCTGAGTACTTGATTCTTCATTGTAGTCCAAGTTCTTTTGCCTTCTGGAATATTATATTTCAGACCTTCCAATCCTTTATTGTGGAAGCACCTTGATATTTGATCAGATTGATTAGATAATTCTAGAATTTGGTCACAATTCTCCTTGGAATTTTCATTTTGGGATCTCTTTTAGGAGGTGATCAGTAGATTCTTTCAGTGATTGGTTTATCCTTTGGCTCTGGCATATGAGGTAGTTTTTCTTGATAATTTCTTGACCCACACCTAACACCACATACCAAGATAAGACCTAAATGGGTTCATGATCTAGATATAAAGAGTGATATTGTAAGCAAATTAGAGGAACGTAGTATAGTTTACCTCTCAGACCTGTGGAGATGGAATAAATTTATGTCCAAAGGAGATCTGGAACTCCTAATTGAACACCAGATGGATAATTTTGATTATATTAAGTTAAAAAGTTTCTG
>JAJPUD010015551.1:0-21321 GCA_023553655.1 Myrmecobius fasciatus | reverse complement strand
AAAAAAGTTATAAAAAAACAAACAAAAAAAAAACAACCTGGTAGGTAGATGCAATTATAAACCCCATTTTACAGATGAGAAAACCAAGGCAAAAAAAATTAAATGACTTGCCTAAGTTCACAGTTTTGTTATATATGATTTTCTAAATCATTATGTGGCATTCATGGATCTTTAAGTTCAGTTTAGCATCTCCCATTTCTATTTGAGTTTGCAGAATTATACTACTTTTTTTTTTTTTTTTGTTTTGTTTTTTTTTTGCTTTTTGCTGAGGTAGTTTGGGTTAAGTGACTTGCCCAGGGTCACACAGCTAGGAAGTGTCTGAGACCAGATTTGAACTCAGGTTCTCCTGACTTCAGGGCTGGTGCTCTAACCACTGCGCAACCTAGCTGCCCCATTATACTACTTCTTTTATGCAGTTCTTGGTTGGTAATGTGCTACATTATATGCATATCCACTTTGGACCTCTCTATTGCTTTTTAGGGAACCTGTGGTTTTCTGTGATTCATCTTTGTTTTGAACATCTGTATTTTTTCATATTTCTTTCCTACTACATTGATTTTATTTTTCTTCATTGCACCACAAAACAAATTAATTTTCTCCTTTATTTGCTCATCTATCAAGTATTTAACTTATTTTTATTTTCCTGTTTCTTTTTACTTTATGTAGGTGTGTATTATAGTTCTATTTTTGTGAATATGTATTATGTAGGTGGATAAAATGTCTATATATTACTAGTTTGGAGTTTTTATACTTGTGGAATTTTTGTATTTTATCTTTTTGTTTTTTGCTGACGCAATTGAGTTTAAGTGACTTGCCCAGGATCACACAGCTAGGGAATGTTAAGTGTCTGAGGCTAGATTTGAACTCAGGTCCTCCTGACTTCAGGGCTAGTGCTCTATCCACTGCGCTACCTAGCTGCCCCTGGAATTTTGTTTTGTATAAGTGATATTTTCCCAATTATGTTTTCAATATTCATTTTTATAAGATTTTGATCTTCAAATTTTTCTCTTTCTTTCATCCCCTCCCCCCCAAGATTGCAATCTGATACACACACACACATTTGTAAACATATTTCCATATTAATCATATTGTGAAAGAAGAAACAGAACAAAAAGGAAAATACAAAAAAATCCAAAATAACGCATTTCAATTTGCGTTAAGATGCCATAGTTCTTTCACTAGATATAGATGGGATTTTCCATCATAAGTCTTTTGGAATTGTCTTGGATCATTAAAGAGAAGAGCTAATTCAATCAGAATTGATCATAGAACATTGTTATCCTCACTTTACTCAATATCAATTCACGTAAGTCATCATTTCTTATCTGTAATTCCCCTCAATTTCCAATTTTTTGCCATCAAAAAAGAGCCATTATAAATAATTTTACAAGTAGATCATTTTTCCTTTTTTTATGATAGCTTTGGGGTACAATCATCTGTAGTGGTATTGGTGCATGAAAAAGTATGTAGAATATACATCCACATCCACGTATGCACACATATATGTGACTTTGTTTCTTTTTTCATGTTCCTTCATTGCTATTTCTGTATGTGAATGTGTGTATATGTGTGTACGTATGTGTAGATAGAGAGAGAGAGAAAGATATATATATACAAAATTGAAACTTATGGATGCATTCTGGATTATCAGGAAACATATAGAAATGGTCGGTAAAACTATATGAGTTCTCCAAAAAATAAATTTATATTGTTAAATAATTGTGTATTAATGTTATTAGAAACAATAATTTGATAGAAATATGGCAAATACACTTTCTGGGAGATTGGTTTAAGTTTCAATGATATATTGATTTGTATATTAAAGTTTCTGTAATTTTAGATTTGTATTTTATGACTTATTTTGAATATTGTGATTATGAATATTTTATCAGAAATATATCACATATTATATTCTATGATTCTGAAATGTTGGCTGCATTGCTAAGTTTTATATTTGACATGTATATATACCATTTAAGATACTATCCAAATGATTTACAGAATTAGAAATGAAGATATTTTTACTTATTTTTCTTATTAAAGATAATATTTGTATTGTCTACTTCTGAAAGTTTTTAAGAGAATCAAATGAAATAATTTATATAATAGTCTTTGTACATCATGATCAATCAATAAACAAATATTTTAGGCATTTATTACATGCCAAGAAGTGTACTATAAAAATATTGTATATATAATGACAAAATAATCAGCAACATCCAATAAACCCTACATTAGGCAGTATTTATGTTCTTTTCCAACATTTTTCCCCCAAATAAGGATCTATATATTAATAAAAGTGACATGCAACTTATACATGAAAGAACTACCTTATTCTTCAACTGTATAAGAACTATTATTAATACTACTGTTGCATTTATCAATAGGATTATAAAACCACTCTTTTACATGTGAGAGTTAAGATGAAACAAGTAAGAGATAAAAAACGATGGATAAAGCAGTCAATAAAAGCCAGTCTTTACTAGATTAGCGTGTAAAAAGTCAGAGAATCCTATAAGGACACATGTTATCATAGAAGACAACATTACCTATGAAAGAATATAAAATATCTTCAAAATAAGTACTTTTTTATGGGGGATAAAAGGAAAGCATACTTTCCTTTTAAGTGTAATTGTGCAGAAAGGTATAATGCAGAAGGCTATACTTGACTTTAGTCCTGAAGGAAAATAGGCATTCTAAGAGGCTGAGCTGATAACAGAATGTATTCAATATAATGGGAGTGATCAATGTAGACATTAACATAAAAAATGGAGCATTGGGTATGAATATGTTTAGGAAGATTGGATTATAGAGTTCATGAAAAGGAGCCAAGTATAATAAATTTAGAATTAATTTTGGGAGATTAGTTGTGAATAAATACTGCTTAAATGATAATTCATCATTTTTACTTATCATCTGATATTTATAAAGGCTTTCACTTTACATGTATTTTCTCCTTTGGTCCTTGAGTAATCTTAGGGTTCAGGTGCTGGGTTTTGTTGTTCAGCTATTTCATTCATGTCCAACCCATCATGATCCCATTTGGGATTTTTCTGGCAATGATAGTAGAGTGGTTTACATTTCCTTTTCAAGCTCATTTTACAGAAGAGAAAAGTAAAGCAAATAGGATTAAGTGACTTGTGTATGATCACAAGGTTAGTAAGTGTTTGAGAGAAGATTTGAACACAGAAAGATCTTAACTCAAGTACTCTATTTATTGAACCATCTGGTTGCTATGGGAAAACTGAGGATGAGACAAATTAAGTGACTTGCCTAGGAGTATATAGCTAATAACTGCCTTAGACAAAATTTGAATTCAAATCTTCCTGACGCTGTGTTAGACACACTGTACCCTATGCCACTGAACTATCACTTCTTGTTCATTTTTCTAATATTTCTTGGTGAATTACAAAGGAAAACAGTCTGAGGACAAGTTATTATGCTGAAAATGCCTTATGCATAATGAAGAAAAAAATCAGTTTTAATCTTGTTTCAGATAATTATGAATTATAACACCCAAAGCAAGATATTTAATCTCTTTTAAATTCAACATATTTATCTGTAAAATGGGTATAATATCTGTGAGGATCAAAGGAGATAATCCATGTAAGAATGATTTATAGAGCTTAAAGTATTATTTAATTATATTTAGTCTTCCTATTTAATAATCTTCAGATTAGTGAGCTCAAGGAAAGTTTCAGATTGTGCAGCTCAGGAAAGGTATAATGCAGAAGGCTATACTTGACTTCAGTCCTAAAGGAAAATAGGCTTTGTAAGAGGCTGAGCTGATAACAGAAAGCATTCAATATAGTGGGAGTGACCAATGTAGACATCAACATAAAATATGGAATATTGGGTATAAAACACATCTTTTTTTCTTTTTTGTAATTATAAAAGAATATTAAGATACACGCTCATCTTCATTGAAAGCACCTTTAGAATAATTCTGATATCCCAGAGGATAACAAAGAATAAATGAACTTTATCCTATTAACTAATTATCTAGGTCTCCTTATTCTGAAAACTTTTCATTCTACTTGAAAATACAAATAGTCAGCACCTATTTAAAAGCTTTTAAATTTTTATAAATCAATATTGTGCTGATTTAGTTTTATACAATATTTTTTTCCAAAAATGTTATATCTGAGTGGTTGTTGATAAGACTTGCTTTTTTCTATAATGACACTTTGGTCACAAGGACTTTTGAAGTTTGAATTTGCAGCATAGGTTTATGTGGTCTATTATGCTTCTTGTGCATTAATTGAACTACATGACCATATTTTCTACATGTAAGATAGTATATTTTTGTAACCGCAAAGATAAGGTTCATCATAATTTATCTTTTATTTATCATGTTGGTATAGTTGCTTATATCTTTCATGCATATACAATGTGAGTACCTCAAGGAAAAGGATTCTCTTTTTGTCCTTCTCTATACCCACAATGCTTAGGACAGTGGTTGGCACATAGTAGGTACTTAATAAATATTTATTGTTGACTGAATTCACTAAGATTTGTCTACTGCTTATAACATTAGAGTTTCATTTCTTTTATCAGATATTTGTCAAGTTTATATTGTATGCACTTCATTTAATATCTACAGGTGTTAATTTGTTCATCCATCCAAAAAACTGCATAAAATAACTTTACATATAATTCACATGTATTTTTACTTATGTAAATTTTACATTTTCCAGTAGAATATAAGCTTGTTCAGGGTAGGAATAATTTTTTTTGTCTTCTGGTTGTATGATTAAGTGAATTATACAAATAACATAATCTCCAATTCTACATTTCCTTAAGACCCTGGATAAATAAAACAAAAATAATGATCTTGTCTGAATTATCTGAAAAATTGAACCAAATTTCAATTTATAGAACCACAGTAAACATTTTAAGTATAAAATAAAAATAATTCTTTCAATGTATATCATACAATTCAGAAGTTCTTTGCACATGAGGAAAGATATGATGCTTTGCATTATTTATGTACCCAATTCCTTCCTTGTTCATTTAGCTAGTAACTGCTGCATCTGTGGTAAAAAAAAAAAAAAAAAAAAAAAAAAAAAAACTGCCATTAGCTTTCTTGCCTAGCAGAATGTGTGTGCGGTGTGCGTGAAAGGTAATGGAGTGAGTAACTTTGTTTTAATTGAGGAATTGCAAAGTTAACTGAATTATGATTGGTTCCAAAAAATAAATTTCTTTAAGATCCTACCAACTGTATACTCAATTTTAAACAGATATTAAATAAGGAACATTTAAATATGACTTCTCTGTGTTAATGGTTTTCAAAGGAAAATAAAAGTAATAGCATCTGAGTCTTTCTTTTGTGCCTTTGAAAATATTACCAATGCCTTGTTCCAAGCATTTCAGAGAAGTTCTTCCTTTTACCATTTCCTCTGGGCCTTGGACCAAGCGGAAAATTGCTCAGTAATGTTGCCAACTCTTCTGACAAAGAGACCATTCAATCTACCATTCCTAGACTGCTTGCAGGCATCATAGAAAAGCAGAGGGAGCCAAAGACTTTGTTTGGGTTATGTTTCTGCTGCCCCATTACATTGCAGTATGCCAAATTATACACATTGAAAGGAGGAAGAACTTCAATGCCAGGTGAGATCTGCGTATGACAGAACTAAGAAGTTCTGGGTGGGTGGGTGAGGATTAATATTTCTCCCTCATTTTCCTTATTAGCCTGTTTTGTCTCTTTTTATGCCTTGTATACTGGGCTAGGCTGAAGGTGCCCCAAATCCTGGGTTCAATGGGAATTGAAGACTACACTGAGTTTTTTTTTAAGATAATTATCTTTAACACTACCTTCATATCCTTTTCTATTTTATTATATGTACCTCTATCTGAAGTCACAGTTATCTTGAAAGTAAAGGAGTTGCAAGAAATAATTTTGCAAAGCCATAGAAGGTTACCAGAATCTCTACCATAAGGAATTATCTTAGACTGTTTGATTAGTATAGGAAAATATATATAGTAGTGCTGTCAACTGCACAGTGGTTGGGAGAAAGTAAGAACATGACATGTAATTCTACAGGTAATGTAAACTACCTCTGAATGAATGCAAACAGCAAAACAAACTCTACTTCATGGGAAAACTTGCATGATGCATTCTTTATTCTGTTTCTACATAATATCTGATTTGACCTAAGCAAATTGTGGGGATACACTATTCAGTCCTCCTGCTTCCAAGGACTAGTCTCATGAGTAAACTTCCTAAAGTCCCCCAATTAACCCAATAAAATCTAATGTCTGTATATATACCTACATTGGCTTGGGTTGCCCTTCTTTATTTGATATCTCAGTATCTTTGAGGATCTATCATCCTACAAAAATAATCAGAGCAAAGCAGATGTTTAGTTCTTTACAGCAACTGTTTTTGAATTTGTAATCTTTGAGAGCCACCTGAAACACTAGGATATTATTTTACTTCCCAAGGAACACAATCAATCATTAATTAGTCAAAAAACAGTTATTAAGCATCTACTATACACCAGACAATGTGCTAAGTGCTAGGTATACCAAAAAATACAAGGGACTCACAATCTAATATATAAACAATATATACAAACAAACTATCTACAGGATAAATAAGAAATAATTTTAGAGGGTGGGTAGGGCACTTTAAAGAATAAAGAGGTGTTGGGAAAGCTTTCTGAAAAGGATGAGATTTTTCAGTAGGAATTAAAGACAGGGAAGTCAGTAGGTTAAGTTGAAGAGAAGTATTGGATAGGCAAGAGATTTCAATGTTTCATTCATAGACCTGTCAGGAAATGCCATTGAATTAAAGACTACTTAGAAGGGAATAAAGTACAAGAAGACTAGAACAGTAGGAGGGGAATAGGTTAAGCAAGACTTTGAATTCCAAAGCCAGGGTTTTGTATTTGATACAAAAGGTGATATCATATCACTGACATTTATTGAATATGGTTGGACCTGTTGATTAGAAGAACTTGAACCCAGATTCTGTTCTTGATTCTGGGGCCTGATGTTTATCCATTTTAACATCTGGTCTCTCTAGTCTATAATACCAAAATATAGAATGCTATAAAAAAATGTAAAGCTCAGAACTCACATACAGCTTTAGATTATTTTGTTTATTTTTAAAAACTAAAGTGAAATGGGGTAGCTAAGTGACACAGTGTTTAGAGCACCATCCCTGAACTCAGGAGGACCTGAGTTCAAATCTGGCCTCAGACACTTACTACTTCCTAGCTTGTGATCCTGGGCAAGTCACTTAACCTCAAATGCCCCAGTCAAAAAAAAAAAAAGTGAAAATACTTCTTTAGTTTGCATTTTCCCCAAGATTTCACACATTGGCATAATTAATTTCAATTCCTACCTATTCCATTAATTAATACTAAATAATGAATCAAGGTTTCCAGAATCTAGCTTGAAAATGCTATATTGTAACTATCATTTGCTGTACATTGAATATGATCAAGTGAAACTGTGTGTAAATATATATATATGTATATATAGTAGGGAGTTGTGTAAACATGAGTTTAGTCCTCTTTTAGAAAACACATGCATATATTGACTTTTATATATACTTCCCAGTTTTATTTTGATTTATGAAAAATATTACTATTTTACTAATATTCATTTTTAATCAATTATGTGACAAGGCAGTTAATGAATGTTTTGTCTATCTACCTACCTTTTTATGAGACAATCTTAGTTTTGTCTTTTCACTGAAATAAGAAATATTAGAGGTTCTAGGAAGTTCACTTTATAAATGATTATTTAATTGTTCTCTTTATAGAAAATTATTTAAAATGAATCAGTTTTTTTTGTATTAAAGAAACATGTTACGTTTGTCAAGATTTCATTATTATATTTTTCCATGTTTCAGACTCCATATTTTAATTAGGATGTGAATGAACTTGTGCTATTTTATAATGAAGTTTATTGTATTCTAGATGGATTTTCTCTCTAATTTATCATATCAGTTTGAATGCTATTAATCTCTTCCATTATATGAGGGGTCTTTTTCAAATTATTGTCATCTGTAATTTTAATCATCATATTTTTCAATTATTTGAACTAGATGAAATAATCCAAGACAATGTCTGAGCCGAATCCCCAGAGGCTACCTGTTTTCCCATGGATACATATGTCTTTTTCTATTTCCAAGTTTGTCAATGGGTCAATAATCTTTTGTGGGTTATAATTTTCTCTCCAAGTCAGAAAAACACGAAACAAAATTATAGTATAAGCAGGTATTTTTCTACCTGTGTATCAATGAAGATTAAAGTATAAAATTGAAAGTGTCATTCATATTCAGACATTACATATTCTCTTCCTTCTTGTCTACATTATGGTTTGCACTATCATGAAAGGAAATGCTATTCCTTAAAAAAAGATACATAGAAGAATTTTTGCAAATTAATAATTTATAGGCTCATAAATTACAGTTAACTAATTCCTTTGAAATATAAGGCTTCAGGTTTTAAATAATATTTTATACAAAGAAGTAGGGGAGGAGTGTGGTGAAGAGAGAAAAACAGGCCATCCAATGTTCCATATAGCATATATAGTTCTCAATCACAATGATAGATCTTGAAAGGATTTTAAAGGTCATCCTTTAATAAACTGGGAAACAGAGAATCAACAAGATTTAGTGACTTGGCCAAAAACAAACAAATACTAAATGAAAGAATTGGGATTTGCATATTCTTTCTACTTTCTACAGTAAAGTAGATAGATCTAAGACCTTTTTTTCTCTATTCCAACCCTTTGAATATTGCCTCTCTGTCTCCTGTCTTACCACTTCTCCCTTAGACAAGAAACAAATGACATGAAATCATAAAAACACACAAACACACAAAATTATGAATTACAAAAACACACAAAATCTCCTCTATTCACATTTAAAGTACTTCATAATTGGTCACCCTATATTCCTAGACTGATTGCTATTATTCTCTTTCACTTTGTATTAGCAAAATTGCTCCTTCAAATATCTTCCTTAGCTTTCTCTGAGAAACACCCACCTGGTTTGTGTTCCATTTTTCCTGTTTAACAGCAACTAACACTATGGCTATAATTACCACTACCACTACTACTACTACCACTACTATTAGTATTACACCACCACCACCACCACCACCACTACTACTACTACTACTACTACTACTACTACTACTACTACTACTACTACTACTACTACTACTACTACTATTAATACTACTCCTATTATTACTACTGCTACTATTATTACTACTATCACTACTTTTGTGGCTGCTGCTGCTGCCACAATTACTCTATTACTGCTACTACTGTTGCTGCTGCTGCTGTAGCTACTACTACTGCTACTGCAACTTTTTGTTGTTGTTCAGTTATGTCCAACTCTCCCTGTCCCCAATTGGGGTTTTCTTAGCAAAGATACTAGAGTAGGTTTTCCCTTTTTTAGGCTCTTCAGCTCATTTTATAGATAAGGAAACTAAAGTAGTATTGACTTCTCCAGAGTCACAAAATTAGTAAGAGTCTAAGACTAGATTTGAACTGAAAAAAAAAAAAAAAAGAAGAATCCTGACCCCAAGCGTGCATCCTGTACATTGTACCACTTAGTTGCCCTTTTACTATATTATAATGACCCCATTAATGTTTGGTTAAGTAGCCCCTCTTTACTGCTTAACCAGTTAGGCTCTGATGATACTGTTGTAACTAGCAAGAAATAATATTTGAAATGATTTGGGATTTTAAAATAGATTTCAGAAATGAAGAATCGATCACTCATTCTTTTGACAAACTCTTTGGAAATGTTAGGGAGGTGGCCACTTTTCTTTTTTTCCTTCTTTTCTTTTTTTCTTCTTTTTTTATTTTTTTTATTAAAGCTTTTTATTTGCAAAACATATGTATGGGTAATTTTTCAACATTGACCCTTGCAAAGCTTTCTGTTACAAATTTTTCCCTCCTTCCTCCTACCCCCTAGATGGCAGGAAGTCTACTACATGTTAATTATGTTAAAATACCTGAAAAATCGAATATGTGTATACATATTTTTACAGTTATCTTGCTGTGCAAGAAAAATTGGATCTACAAGAAAAAAAATATGAGAAGGGAAACAATGCAAGTCAGCATCAATACAGAGCATGAAAATGTTATGTTGTGGTCCACATTTCACATCCCTCTCTCTGGGTGTATATGGCTTTCTTCACTGAACAAATGGAACTGGTTTGAAGCATTTCATTGTTGAAGAGAGCCATGTCCATCAGAATTGATCATCATATAGTCTTCTTGTTGCTGTGTATAATGATCTCCTGGTTCTGCTCACTTCACTCAGCATCAGTTCATGCAAGTCTCTCCAGGCCTCTCTGAAATTGTCCTGCTGGTCATTTCTCACAGAACAATAATATTCCATAGCATTCATATACCATAATTTATTCAGCCATTCTCCAATTGATGGGCATCCATTCAGTTTCCAGTTTCTAGCCACTACAAAAAGGGCTGCCACAAACATTCTTTCACATGTGGGGCCCTTTCCCTCCTCTAAGATCTCTTTGGGATATAAGCCCAATAGAAACACTGCTGGGTCAAATGGTATGCACAGTTTGATAACTTTTTGAGCATAGTTCCAAATTGCTCTCCAGAATGGTTGGATCCGTTCACAGTTGAGGTGGCCACTTTTCTCAAATTAGATATTTCTCCTCCCATTATTTGTCCACAAATCATATTTGGGAAGAATATGTTGAGATAAACAATTTGACCCTCTGCAACTTTAACCCTATTGAATTTGTTAAGAATAACAGCTTCTGCTTTTGCTATGATATAGCTTCTAGGGGAAATATAACAATAATTTTAAGATCCTCTTACAATCTGTCAATGATTCTAAAGTCTTCTAGCTTTAGAATAGTCCTATAAACATTGCTGACTGTCAGATACATAATCTACTGGTGGGTGATAGCCAAATTCCAGAGACCACTCCTCAGTTCTACCTCTAGGCCATAAAATTAGCATATCAGTGGCTTGAATAACTGGATAAATCTGTCTCCTTGTTCCTGGTTCTTTGATAAATTCTTTTGGAACTTTGCCCATTTCAATTGGTTTAGTCTCATTTAATTTAATTTAATTTAATTTATTTATTTTTTTGCTTTATTTATTTATTTATTTATTTTGCTGAGGCAATTGGGGTTAAGTGACTTGCCCAGGGTCACACAGCTGTTATGTGTCTGAGACCAGATTTGAACTCAGGTCCTCCTGACTTCAGGGCTGGTGCTCTATCCACTGTGCCACCTAGCTGCCCCTCTCATTTAATTTTAGAGATTTTTAGAATTTGCATTAAAATTTTTAGAATTTCCAGGCATTCTTCAATTTATGATTCAGAAGATGTATTCTTTCAGCTTTAGAAGAAATTTATATATACATATGTATATATAAATAATTGATTGGGATACAAATCCAGTTTCAGCATATGCTGAGGACTTTTGGAGAAGATACATAAGGGAGCAGAATAAGAGAAAGATACTGGACAAGTAGGAGCTGATCAGCATTAGACCAGATAGAAGTACACCTAGGACGTAATGATCTGAGAATGCAGTTTCTAATATTGATATTCTTAGTTCTTCCTAACATTTTTTTCAATCATACATTCAGAGAAATACCTTAGCATTTGTTGACTAAGGTTCATAACTAAAAATGTTTATCTTACTGACTTCTTCCTCTATTACATACTCTGGTCAGAAACAGATATAACCAAAAGACAAAGGAGTTATAAGTAGTTATAATTTTACATCAAAAATGATATAGCTTTTAAATACTGAGAAAATCATTTACAATATGAAGAAATGGAAAAATGATACAGAGTTCTGCTTCCTACAGGCAGATATAGAAAAGGGGGAAATTTACTCTTTTACTAAGTCTCTATACAAATCCCTTCCTGCCATCCACTTCTTATTGAATTTGAATAGGCAGAGAGGAGAGATCACACTCTATTATTCCAGTACTCCTTTTGACCATCACTATTTAACTGCCAGTCCTAGTCTATCATCCCACCCAACTCTTCATATTTTTAAATATTGCTCCCAGCACTATTTTCAAGTGTTCTAATGCTTGTTCTGATCTTATGCCCATGAGGTTCTATGTAGAATCAAGGAACTTCAACTTCCATCATGAATTTTTCATTGTCTTTCAGGCATTCTGGTTATTGCATTTTTCTCTTAATTTGCTTTATATGTCCCTATTTTCAAAGGAAGAATATTAAAGAAATTTACAAGAACAAAAGTCTCTGCTCTGGATTTCTTTTTCCTGCTCCATTTTTGTTCCACTACTTACCCACAAGTTAAGTATGTATATGTGTGTCTGTTTTTAACTTGCAAAAATCTTTATTATTCTCTCTACTCTTATGTAGATAAAAGTATAAATCTTGCATTTTAAACATTAAATGTAAATAATTTGAGTTTTTCATTCAAATGTTGTGAGAACTTGTCACCAGTGAAACTCTCATGCTATAAAGCTTGATTTGCATATTGCACCTTGGTTGGATCACAATACACATACAAGAAACTTTAACAAAGTTGCAGGATACAAAATAAATCCACATAAATCATCAGCATTTTCATATATATTACCAATAAAGTTCAGCATCAAAAGATACAAAAAGAAATTCCATTCAAAATAATAGATGATAGCATAAAATATTTGGGAATCTATCTGCCAAGGAACAGTCATGAACTATACAAACTAAACTACAAAACACTTTCCACACAAATAAAGTCAGACCTAGTCAATTGGAAAAACATTAAGTGTTCATGGGTAGGCCAAGCGAATATAATAAAAATGACAATACTACCCAAACTAATTTACTTATTTCGTGCCATACTAATCAAACTCCCAAGAAATTATTTTACAGATCTAGGAAAAATAGTAGCAAAATTCATTTGGAAGAACAAAAGGTCAAGAGTTTCAAGGGAATTAATGGAAAAAAAAGGCTGATGATGGTGGACTTGCTGTACCAGAACTAAAACTATATTATAAGGCAACAGTGATCAAAATCATTTGGTACTGGCTAAGAAACAGAGTAGTCTATCAGTGGCATAGGATAGAATCACAGGACAAACTAGGCAATAACTATAGCAATTTAGACTTTGATAAACCCAAAGACCCCAGCTTCTGGGGTAAGTACTCACTATTTGACAAAAACTGCTGCGAAAATGAGAAACTAGTGTGGAAGAAATTAGGGCTTGATCCACATCTAACACCACATACCACGATAAGATCTAAATGTGTTCATGATCTAGATATAAAGAGTGATATTATAAGCAAATTAGAGGACCATAATATAGTTTATCCCTCAGATCTGTGGAGATGGAATAAATTTATGTCCAAAGAAGAACTGGAACTCTTAATTGAACACCAGATAGATAATTTTGACTATATTAAGTTAAAAAGTTTTTCTACAAACAAAACCAATGCAGTCAAGTTTAGGAGGGAAGCAATAAATTGGGAAATCATCTTTATATTTAAAGGTTCTGATAAAGGTCTCATCTCTAAAATATAGAGAAAATTGTCTCATATTTATAAGAATTCAAGCCACTCTTCAATAGATAAATGGTCAAGGGATATGAACAGACAATTTTCAGAGGATGAAATTAAAACTATTTGTAGTCATATGAAAAGGTGCTCCAAATCACTACTGCTCAGAGAAATGCAAAATAAGACAAGTCTGAGGTACCACTACACATGTGTCAGATTGGCTAAAATGACAGGAAAAGATAACGATCAATGTTGGCAGGGATGTGGGAAGGCTGGGACACTGATGCATTGTTGGTGGAGCTGTGAACGGATCCAACCATTCTGGAGAGCAATTTGGAGCTATGCTCAAAAAGTTATCAAACTGTGCATACCCTTTGACCCAGCAGTGTTTCTATTGGGCTTATTTCCCAAAGAAATCATAAAGAAAGGAAAGGGCCCCACATGTGCAAGAATGTTTGTGGCAGCCCTTTTTCTAGTGGCTAGAAACTGGAAACTGAGTGGATGCCCATCAATTGGAGAATGGCTGAATAAATTGTGGTATATGAATGTTTTGGAATATTATTGTTCTGTGAGAAACGACCAGCAGGACGATTTCAGAGAGACCTGGAGAGACTTGCATGAACTGATGCTGAGTGAGATGAGCAGAACCAGGAGATCATTATACATGGCAACAACAATACTATATGATGATCAATTCTGATAGATTTGGCTCTCTTCAACAATGAAATGTTTCAAACCAGTTCCAATTGTTCACTGAAGAAAGCCATATACACCCAGAGAGAGGGATATGAAATGTGGACCACAATATAACACTTTCATGCTCTCGATTGATGTTTGCTTGCATTGTGTTTTCTTTATCTGATTTTTCTTTCTCGTAGATATGATTTTTCTTCCACAACAATGATGTGTGGAAATATGTATACATATATTCGATTTGTCAAGTATTTTAACATAATTAACATGTAGTGGATATCCTGCCATCTAGGGGAGGGATGGGGAGTAGGGGGGAAAATCTGTAACAGAAAGCTTTGTAAGGGTTAATGTTGAAGAATTACCCATACATATGTTTTGCAAATAAAAAACAAACAAACAAAAAAAACAAAACAAAAAAAAACAATACACATACAAGAGAATATAATTAACTACTAGAGAAATTAAGACAATGGCTACTCCAAATTAATAACATAATTAGAGGTGGAACATTATATTTGTTATTGGCAATTGATAGCTGCAACTTAACATCTAGTTTGTTGTTTGGCTCTTTATAGAAGCTTTGGCATTCATTTTAGATAACAATTGACCACTTTTTAACCCTGTAAGCATAGTCCCGTATTGCTCTTCAGAAGAGCTGTATCAGTTCATAAACCCACCAATAATTCTTTAGTTCTAGTATTTTCCCACATACACACCCTTAAATCTGTTATTTTGTTTTTTTGTCACATTTGCTACTCTGATAGGTATGAGGTGACATCAGAGTTGTTTTAAATTGTATTTCTCTAATACTGATTTTGAGCATTTTTTTCAAATAATAATAGATAGATTTGATTTATTTGTCTGAAATCTGTTCAAATCCTTTGACCATTTATCAATTGGAGAATGGTTTGTATTTTTGTTAATTTGGCTCAATTCTCTGTAAAATTAAGAATGAGATTTTGTCAGAAATAGTTACTATAATTGTTCCACTTCAGGTTTTCTGCTTTCCTTCAAATTCTGTGTAAGATGGTATATAATCCCTGTGCTAAACTCCTTGAGAACAGGGCCTAAGTTTTGAACTATGCCTAGGATAGTTCCTAAGACATAGTAGATACATTAAATATATATGTTAATTATCATATTGAGGAAGATGAGATAAATATATAAATGATTACAAAAGGAAATAGAATGCAGCAAGTAAATATGATTACATCTATTATGGCAGTTTAAAGAAAAAATAAATTGTGCCTAGGATGATAGTTTTTTTATGAATACAATTTAACTCTTCATTAGAATCTAAGCTCTTTGAAGGTAAGAGACTGTGATTTTCCCTTTCTTGGTAACCCTAGATAGTATCACACTACCTGACTTATTGTGCAAACTTAATAAGTGTCTGTTTTTCACAATTTTCAGATGAAGAAATTAAAACTATTTCTATTGATATGAAAAAAATCCTCTAAATTCCTATTGATCAGAGAAATGCAAATAAAAACAATTCTGAGGTACCACTACAAACCTCTCAGATTGGCCAAGATGACAGGAAAAAGTAGTGATGAATGTTCAAGGGGATGTGGGAAAACTGGGACACTAATACAGGTGTACATTACTGGTGGAGATATGAACTGATCCAACCACTCTGGAGAACAATATGGAACTATGCTCAAAGGGCTATCAAAATGTGTATACCGTTTGATCAACATTGTCTCCATTAGGTCTGTATCCCAAAGAGATCTTTAAGGAGGGAAAGGGACCCACATGTGCAAGAATGTTTGTGGCAGCCCTTTTTGTAGTGGCTAGAAACTGGAAACTGAGTGGATGTCCATCAATTGGAGAATGGCTGAACAAATTATGGTATATGAATGTTATGGACTATTATTGTTCTGTGAAAAACGATCAGCAGGAGGATTTAAGAAAGTCCTAGAGAGACTTATATGAACTGATGCAAAATGAAGTGACTAGAACCAAGAGAGCATTTTATACAGCAACAAGATTTATATGATGATGGACATGTCTCTTTTCAACAGTGAGGAGATTCAAACAGTTCCAATGGTCTTGTGATTAAGAGAGCCATATGTACCCAGAGAAAGGAATGTGGGGATTGAATGGATTACAACATATTATTTTCACTTTTTTGTTATTTCCTTGCATTTTATTTTCTTTCTCATTTTTTTTTCCTTTTTTGATCTGATTTTTCTTGTGTAGCAAGATAATTGTAGAATTATGTATAGAAGAATTGCACATGTTTAACATATATTGGATTATTTGCTATCTAAGGGAGGGGTTGGCAGAAAGGGAGGGAGAAAAAATTTGGAACACAAGGTTTTGCAAGGTAAATGTTGAAAATTATCTCTCTATATATGTTTTAAAAATAAAAATCTTTAAAAACAAAAGGTGCAGCTAGATTGCACAATAGGTAGAGCACCCTGAAGTCAGGAGGACCTGAGTTCAAATCCAGCCTCAGACATTTAATACTTCCTAGCTGGGTGACCCTGGGCAAGTCACAACCGCAATTGCTTCAGCAAAAAAAAAAAAATAAAATAAAATAAAAAGTTTTTAAAAAGTGTCTGTTTTTGTTATTGATGATAAGGATGATGATGATGATGGTAGTTGTGGTGGCAATGGTGGTTTTCATATCTGAGGAATTACTGAAATGAGCTATTAAAAGAAAGATAAGATTTTGGCATGTGGAAAAAGTAGAGAATAGCATTCCAGCTGTGGAGAATTAAGAGGATACAAATGACAAAAATAATATTTATGGTGCAATGAGTAATCTATCTTTTCTGGAAGATAGGAATATAATCTGTGAATACGATTTAATTAGAGAATGGTTAAACAAAGATTGTAGGTAGAATTGGATGCCAAATAAAATTTTCCATCATGTTTAAATTGCATTTAACTCTGAGACTCTGATTTGAAGTTTTCTTGCTAAAGATACTGGAGTGCTTTGTCATTTCTTTCTTTGGTTCCTTTTAAAGAAGAGAAAACTGAGGCAATAAGGATTAAGTGACATTCCAAAGATCACGCAGCTTGTAAGTTTTTGAGGCCAGATTTGAATTTAGAAAGATGACTCTGACTCACAGCTGCCCTGCCAAAAAAGAAAACAAAAATGTGGATGTTTATTTGATAAGCAGTGGAGAAACAATTCTTTTGTGTGTAGAAGTAAAATGCTTTGATTATATCACTGCATTTAATATGTCTCTAAGACTAGCAGTGAGAGGAACAGTTAGAAAATTATTTTTAAAATCCATGGAGATTTAATAAGGCCAAGATACAGTGATTGTAAGAATTGGAATGGAAATGAATAAACAGATTCAGGCTGCACTGTAAGGGTAAAATACTTGGGTCAAATCTACAGAATTAATTGTCAATGTTTTACCTATAATAAGGTCCCATGATGAAGATTTGGTATTCAATTATAAGAGTCCAGTATGCAGGGATTGATTTAATAACACTCATAATAGAAAATTATTGATCTTTTCAAAACCTTGTTTGTCTTTGCTTTTTTTCTCTAGTACATAAGTAGTATGTGTCCCAGTGTAAACTTTATTTTGTTAAAAAATGACATGGTTTATGTTTGGTCATACTTACCATTCTTATCAGAGTTGTCTGAAATAAGTGGCTCAATTATGAAGAAAAAGGAAAAAAAATTCTTTAAAAAAGTAGAAAAGCCAACTTAACAATATCTCAGATAACCAATATACAAATTGTTGTATAGATTTTAAAAGATAACATGAAAGATTGAAAACAAATTTAACAAATTACAAAAGAGTATTGGAGGTATTGTAGTTGTAGCCTATCTTTATTACTCCTAATCACTTAGTCAATTGTATGGTATGTTTCAAGAGTTTAAATTATGTCTTGCAATTATTTTTAAAGATAAGTATTCTCAAAAAAACAAAAATATCAGATATCTATGAAGCATATTCTTTCCTAGGGCTACACACAAACACACAAACACACACATACACACACTACTACTACCACCACCACCATCATATATTATAATATTTGGACTCATAATTGTTGAAATATATATTGATATTTTACAATGGAAAATCATTCTATTCAATACTTACTATATGTGAGGCACTATCTAAAGCACTGTGGGGAAAAAATAGTTCCTATTTTCAAGGCATTTTAGGGAGAGCAGGGTTGCCTCATTTATAATTGAAGGATCCATTCCATTAACTCTTTTAATATTCTCTCCCTTCTTTCTTCCATGTTACCTTCTCCCTCCTCCTTTTTTTTCTCCCTCTGTCCATGTGGGGAGTAATACATTTACATTGTATACCCTGTCTAAAATATACATTTTAATTACTTAAACATTTTAAGGGTTTGAAAGCTAATTTTTTTTTTCTTCCCTACTTATTCTTTTTATTGTT
The DNA here is from genome assembly GCA_023553655.1 of Myrmecobius fasciatus. Lineage (NCBI taxonomy): Eukaryota > Metazoa > Chordata > Mammalia > Dasyuromorphia > Myrmecobiidae > Myrmecobius > Myrmecobius fasciatus. The sequence goes on along the minus strand of JAJPUD010015551.1, from coordinate 2,764 downwards.
ACCATTTTAAAAACTGTAAGAAAATAATTCTTTGTTTCATATAGTTTTCATTTGTTATTTCTTGAAATGTAATTTCGGGAAAACTTGGCTTTGATAAAATCCATCAGGATTGAGATGGAGCTGAAAATGCCTTTGACTGGCACATTATTCTGGGTCTCACTGATTAGTCAACAACAGATTCCAGCCCAAGCCTCATTTGCCCATTGTTTGGGCTTTGATGGATCAGAGTAATTATAAATACCAATTGCCTCGGTTCTGGCCAGAAACTCTAAGGGTTTTCCCCTCCCACACTGATTCTTTTATGAGGGGAAAGTAGTACCTTTTTTGTCTCCATTCTTATCTAGTCTTAATTATTGAATGAGTGTTACTTCAGGCAAACTGTGACCTCTGCTAGACTTTAGCTTAAAAAGGTGAAAGTCAATCATTGTTTTGGGCCACAGTCCTTAGTCCTTACTTATATCTTGCCACTGGACTCTGATGACGCTGAAGGAGAAAGTGAGGCTGATGACTGTAAACAGCCCAACCTCACTTAAATCTAATTCACTTGCAAGTTAACACATCACTCTTCTAAGGTAATCAATCCTTTTCAAGTATGAAGAATAAATAAGAAATAATAATAATCCACAAATTGAAGAATAAAATGATCAGTAGTAATTAGTTATTTCTTAGCTCATGCAATTGATGATTATTTTTCAAATTAAAAACAAATTAAGACAAAATCATTAGGCAAATAATTTTTTAAAAAAATAAAATTAAGAAGGTAATTTGTATAGAAAGAAATTAATGTGAGATTATTTTTAGTTTTCAACGTATTTTTGCACAAATTGTGTAACTTTTTGTGTATTTTACCATTGAAAATACTGAAATAATAATGCTTCCTACATTGTTATATTGGTATTGAGCAATAAATATATATTTTAGCTAAGGAAAGTTCAATATGTGAAATATATAGTAATTAAGTTCACTGGCACAAAGAAGCAAATTTAAGCTGAGGCTCCTGGAAGTAGAAATAATTAGTTGTTTGCAATTTTTTTTTTCATTTGAAAGTCACTAAGAGGCTTTGAGAGAAACCCTATAACCTATTACTGGACTTTCAAGAGTAAAGCCAAGATGGTGGAAATGCAGATAGAACTCAGCTGAGTTATTCCAACATCCCCCTCCAAGTAACTAGAAAATAATGCCATAAATTAAATTCTGCAGTGGCAGAGCCAACAAAAGGCCAAAGTGGGGTTATTATTTCATCCCAAGATAAGACAGGCAATCAAAAGAGATATCTGTGACATGAGAGTAAAGTCTGGCCTGGAACTCATGTGAATCAAACATAAGTGGTGTGTGGGGTACAGAGACCCTAACTCAAAATTGACTAGTTGGAGACCACTCAAAGTGAAGGTAGAAAGTTTTTTATTAGAATTTCCTAAAAAGCAGGCAATCTCTAGTGCTGGGAAGTCCAGAAAGAGGAAGTACAGATTACAGAAACTAGATTATAATTAAAGTAACAAGCACTGCCCACTCCCTCCCAAGAAACCCCCTCATGAAAAGCTTTTAGTCTTGATTGCCTCTTGGGTTACTTCTCACTTATAGGTAGGTGGGGTAATAATGGGCCAACTAGAAATGAGGTAAGAAAGCAAAAGGTTTCATTTCTTTAAAGTCACTTGATTTCTAGGAAATTGAAACTAAGGCTTAAGGCTTCACATACTTTAGAACATAGTCTCTGAGAAACCACATTACTTGTTCACGCACACTGTGGTAAAACCTTAAGGTAGTGACAGAAATAGCAGCAAATTAGAAAATTGTAAAGGCAAATATAGTAAGGGTGTCTGGAAACTAGTCCAAAAGAAATTATGGGGAACCTCTGATCTAGCACTCATCAGATAACTATCTGATAAGATTACCTGCTGTTTGAAAACTATATTTACTATATCCATTCCTAGGTTATGTTTCAAGAGCAAAGAGAAGAGGAGCACTTTCAGTCAAAAGGGAAGAGCAGCCCCAAAGGACAGTATCAGTTTTGGTCACAGGGGATTAGAAATATTGAGAAAAAGTACCAGTTCAACTCTGAAGGAGTCAGGGAATAGAATTTCTTCCAGGGGATAGAAATATTTAGTGCAATTTCATGGAGACAGGATCCCTTTTTGAGTAAGGACTAGAGTGCAGATCAGGAGAGCAACTAGCTCTTAAAACAATAATGCAAAAAAGTCTAAAGCATTAGAGCTTCAGATAATATAACATACCTGAGAATCTACCTTCCAAAACAAACATGGAGATTATATGAACACAAATACAAAAGACTTTTCATGCAAACAAAGACAAATTTAACTAGATGGAGATATATTCATTGCTCATGGGTAAGCTGAATCATTATAATAAAAGGTACAAATTTACTTACAACGTATCACATCAATTTACCAAATCAAATTACCAAAAATTATTTCATAGAGCTGAAAAAAATAAAAACAAAATTCATCTGAAAAAACAAAAGGCAAAAAAAAAATCATAGAAATCAATTTTAAAAATGAAGGAAGGACACCTAGCAGTTCCAGACGTCAAATTTATATCACAAAATGGTACTCTAGTAATGGTAAAAATAGATAATTTGTCTAGATATAAAGGATCATATTGTAAGTAAATTAAGGGAATATGGGGAAATGCATCCATAAATCTATGGTTAAAGAAAGAGTTTATGACAAAACAAGAGATATCAAAAGATCATAGGAACAAAAATGGATAATTTTGGTTACATGAAATTAAAAAGCTTTTTGTACAA